>VONZ01001637.1:0-114590 GCA_012976165.1 Labeo catla | reverse complement strand
TCCAGGATGGTTTATGCTGGAAGAGTGCTGGTCCAGGATGGTTTGTGCTGGTATAGTGCTGGTCCAGGATGGTTTATCCGAACGTTATCCAAAGTGCGAGGAAAAAGAGTATTCCAGATAGACAGGCGAGAGATCCAATAGGCTGGCAGCGAAACAGACAAGACAGTACAACAAGGCGTAGGTTCAAAAATCGGATGACTAGGGACAAGAACAAGACTAGGTTAGGAAACATGAATGAACTAACTGGCTCCGAACAGTTGGTAACACACAACTAGTGCTAAACGCAAACCAATACTCGGCGCAAGTGAAAGGAAGTCCGGTGTAACAGCGACCTCTGGTGGCAAACAGACTGACGTACACGAACAGGTTCGTGACAGAAGAGATTTCTTTGGCAAATAAATATTGTCTGTCATCAATAGTGTGAAGATAAATAAAACACTGCTTACTTAGTGGTCACTTCCAGGTTCTGGATTCCTCTTTGTAATTCTAGTTCTATTCCAGTTCTATTGGGGAGAAAAAAAATGGAATGTATTGCAAAATTTACAAAACATCTCCAACTAAACATTGCCAACTGAACAACCAGTGTAAATACCAGCCCGATCTCACGGCAGTTCGTATGAGGTGGCTAATTCGCAAAACCTCACTCGTACAAATTCATATGATTTCAGTGAAAACATATTTTTCACTGAAACTTCAAAAACATATCTTTTACGAGTTTTACAATACAAATGAATTTGTACAAATGACTTACACCTAACCCCGCCCCTAAACCTACCTGTCGCTTAAATCAATTTGTATGAGTTCAAAAACGTCTAGGTTACGTACGTAACCCTCGTTCCCTGAAGGAGGGAACGGAGACGTTACATATGGGAACTCGCCTGAGTGACCAATCACCTCTGAGCTTTACAGAAAAGGCCAATGAAATTGGCGAGTGGAGTTTGCGTGCAACGCCACTCCCCCGTACATACGGGTATATAAGATGGCGGCGCGCATCCACTCATTCAGGTTTTTGCTGAGGAGCCGAGCCGCAGCCCGGTGTCAGCGCAGCCTAGGGTTGTGGCAGGGGATGTAACGTCTCCGTTCTCTCCTTCAGGGAACGAGGGTTACGTACGTAACCTAGACGTTCCCCTTCAGTCGTTTCACTACGACGTTACATATGGGAACAGACCCATGGAAAAGGCCACAACCCTGAGGCTGCGTTACGCAAGACACCAAGTGCCGACAGGCGGACGGGTCGGAAAGTGGAGTCACTACGTAACCTTCCCAACGCCCTAGGGACCAGTAGAGGGGCCCCATAGGGGTGCCAGATGTACTGAAGCATGGGTTGGGGGGGCGGAGCACATGTGGTTTAGGCATGTGGAATAAATAAATTGAATACATCTAATCTGTTATAGATGTATGAGGGAAAACACAGCCTTCTGGCTGACTGTGGAGAAATACTGAGACATGTTGCCACAACCTTCTGGGCGAAGGAGACCCAGTCGGAGCACAGTCGCGGACTACTCCGCATCTAGTCCTGACTGCGGGGCATGGAGGACCCAGGTTCGCCGGAGGGAACATACTGGGAGATAGCGCACGGATCCCGTGGGAATGGCGCAGCAAGCCGACACCTGCCGGCCTCCCGCAAATTACCTGATGTTACCTTAACACACGGGAGGACACGGGCTCGACGCGGAGATTATAGAATCTCGCGAAGGTGTTAGGTGTCGCCCAGCCCGCAGCTCTGCAGATGTCTGCTAGCGAGGCGCCGTGCGCCAGCGCATAGGAGGAGGCAACACTACGAGTGGAGTGAGCTCGAACTCCTAGGGGGCACGGCTCCCCCTGGCTTTCGTAGGCCAGGGAGATGGCATCTACCACCCAATGGGCCAACCTCTGCTTGGAGACAGCATTTCCCTTCTGCTGTCCTCCGAAGCAAACAAAGAGCTGCTCGGAGCGTCTGAAGCTCCGGGTGCGGTCCACGTAAACCCGTAAGGCACGAACGGGACACAGCAACGCTAAGGCCGGGTCTGCCTCCTCCGGGGGCAGAGCTTGCAGGTTCACCACCTGATCCCGGAAGGGTGTGGTGGGAACCTTGGGCACGTAACCGGGCCGGGGTCTCAGGATAACGTGAGAATCAGCCGGCCCGAACTCCAGGCACGCTTCGTTGACAGAGAAGGCTTGTAGGTCCCCGACCCTCTTGATGGAGGCGAGCGCGGTCAGGAGCGCTGTCTTAAGCGACAGGAATTTAAGCTCGACTGAAACCAGCGGCTCGAAGGGAGGTCCCCGCAGGCCCCGAAGGGCGACGGAGAGATCCCAAGAGGGTACAAGGTGCGGTCTAGGGGGATTAACCCTTCTCGCACCTCTGAGGAACCTCACGACCAGTTGATGCTTCCCGATGGATGTTCCATCGACTGCATCGTGATATGCCGCGATGGCCGCGACATACACTTTGAGAGTTGAAGGAGACAGCCTACGCTCCAACTTCTCTTGCAGGAAGGAAAGCACTACTGCGATCGGACATCTCTGTGGGTCCTCCCCACGGGAGGCACACCAGTCAACAAAGAGACCCCACCTCAGTGCGTAGGCCTGCCTCGTGGAGGGGGCTCTAGACTGAGTGATAGTTTCTATCACGGCCTGTGGAAGGCCGGCGAGGTCTACCGTGTCCCGTCCAGAAGCCACACGTGCAGGTTCCATAGATCGGGACGCGGGTGCCAAATCGTGCCCATCCCCTGAGAAAGAAGGTCCTTCCTCAGGGGAATCTTCCAGGGAGGGGCTGTCGCGAGGAGCGTGAGGTCGACGAACCAGGTCCGGGTGGGCCAGTATGGCGCAACCAGCAGAACCTGCTCCCCGTCCTCCCTGATCTTGCACAGGGTCTGTGCAAGGAGGCTCACTGGGGGAAAGGCGTACTTGGGCCCCGGAGGCCAGCTGTGTGCCAGTGCGTCCCTGCCGAGGGGAGCCTCGCTGAGGGAGTAGTAGAGCTGGCAGTGGGAGGATTCCGGGGAGGCAAACAGATCTATCTGGGCCTTGCCGAATCGACTCCAAATCAGCTGGACTGTCTGGGGGTGGAGTCGCCATTCTCCAGGGTGGGTGGGCTGCCGTGAGAGCTGGTCGGCTGCACGGTTGAGCTCCCCTGGTATATGAACGGCGCGCAGCGATTTCAGCCGCGTCTGACTCCACAGGAGCAGATGGCGGGCGAGTTGCGACATACGACGGGAGCGTAGACCACCCTGGCGGTTGATGTACGCTACGGTCGCAGTGTTGTCCGTGCGGACAAGCACGTGCTTGTGGCGGAGCATCGGAAGAAACCGACGCAGCGCGAGAAGCACTGCTAGCAACTCCAGGCAGTTGATGTGCCAAAGCAGTCGAGGTCCTGTCCAGGAGCCCGAGGCTGCTTGCCCGTTGCATACAGCACCCCAACCCGTGGTGGAGGCATCTGTGTAAACCACAACATGCCTGGAGACCTGTCCTAAGGGGACTCCGGCCCGTAGGAAGGCAGGGTCTGACCACGGGCTGAATAGGCGGCGACACTGCGGGGAAACGCCAATCCGGAGTGTGCCACGGTGCCATGCCCATCTCGGGACTCGATCGTGTAGCCAGCGCTGAAGCGGTCTCATATGAAGCAAGCCCAGCGGCGTTACCGCGGCTGCAGCTGCCATATGCCCCAGGAGCCTCTGAAATGTTTTGAGAGGGACCGCTGTTTTGTGCCTGAATGATTTCAGGCAGTTCAGCACTGACTGCGTGCGCTCGTTGGTGAGGCAGGCTGTCATATTGACCGAGTCCAGCTCCATACCGAGAAAAGAGATCCTCTGCACTGGGGAGAGTTTGCTCTTCTCTCGGTTGACCCGAAGGCCCAGATGGCTGAGGTGCTGAAGCACCAGGTCCCTGTGTTCGCACAACAGATCTCGCGAGTGAGCCATGATGAGCCAGTCGTCGAGATAGTTGAGGATGCGAACGCCCTTCCGCCATAGCGGAGTCAGGGCACCCTCGGCGACCTTCGTAAAGACGCGGGGGGACAGGGACAGGCCAAATGGGAGCACCTTGTACTGATACGCTCGACCCTCGAAAGCAAACCGTAGAAAGGGTCTGTGTCGAGGCAAAATCGAGACGTGAAAGTACGCGTCCTTCAGGTCTATGGCCGCAAACCAATCCTGGTGTCGAACGCACGAAAGGATACGCCTCGAAGTGAGCATTTTGAACGGCAGCCTGAGAAGGGACCGATTCAAAACTCGAAGATCCAGGATTGGTCGTAACCCACCGCTCTTCTTGGGCACGATGAAGTAAGGGCTGTAGAACCCCGACCTCATCTCGGCTGGAGGGACAGGCTCGATTGCGTCTTTCGCCAGTAAGACAGCAATCTCCGCACGCAGGACAGAGGCATCCGTGTCCGAGTGGACAGAGGTGAAAAGGACGCCTCTGAATTTGGGCGGGCGCCTGGCGAACTGAATCGCGTAGCCGAGACGTACCGTCCGGATCAACCACCGGGACGGGCTGGGCAGCTCTAGCCAGGCTGCGAGCCTGGTCACCAGTGGGATCAGCGGAGCGTTGACCGACGTGACCGCGGTGGGGCGGCCTGCGGGAAGGGGAAGGGGACTGGTCCCAGAAGGATGAACGTCCTGGAGAGCAGTCTGGCCGCTCTGAGCAGCACTTACCTTCCTCCCAGGTTCCCGCGCTGGCGAATGTTGGCTCCGAGTCCGAACCCGAGGAGACATCTTGTCTGACAGGAACAGAACTCGGGGCACTTGGCCCAGAGATGTGGAAAATTGCTCTTTCTGTGAGTGGGTGGGTACCGCCGACCCGTAGGTCGACGGCAGCTGAGCGCACAGACGGTCCCGGCCCTCCACCGGGGGCGGGGGGGCAGATGTTGTCGTCCCCCGAAGAGCAGCTTCCATCATCTCCAGGCTGCCCGTGTCAGGAGCGCCGCGCAGACCTGCGGGTCTTAGGTGTATGAGGGGGCTCCTGAGCGGCGGGCGGCGCCGCTCCCCTGCGGCGGCCACGACGTCTGGCGGCGAGGCGCGCATCATGGGCCTCAGCCGGAGACGGAGCAGGTAGGTTTTGCTTCTTGGGGGCCGCAGGGGGGCGCCCTCGGCGACGAGCAGGCTGAGGCTGGGCACCCGGGGACTTCGTGGGAGTCGCACGCCGGGGCAAGATGTGACTGATCGCCTCAGTCTGCTTCTGGACTGCCGAGAACTGCTGGGCAAAGTCCTCGACAGTGTCGCCGAAGAGGCCGGCCTGGGAGACAGGAGCGTCGAGAAAGCGTGCTTTGTCGACATCTGCCATCTGCGCCAGGTTCAGCCAGAGGTGGCGTTCCTGGACCACGAGTGTGGACATCACCTGACCAAGGGACCGCGCCGTGACTTTAGTCGCCCGGAGGGCGAAGTCGGTCGCCGCACGCAGCTCCTGCAAAACCGCTTGGTCAGGACTACCCTTGTGCAGTTCTTTTAACGCCTTGGCCTGATAGACCTGCAGGGTGGCCATGGCGTGCAGGGCGGTGGCGGCCTGGGCCGCAGCACTGTAGGCTTTGCCGGTCAGAGCCGACGAAAGCCTACAGGCTTTGGACGGGAGGCGCGGAGAGCCCCGCCAGGTGGCGGCGTCTTGCGGGCATAAATGCACCGCAACCGCACGCTCAACCTGAGGGACCCCCTCGTACCCCCTGGCCGCCCCGCCATCAAGGGTAGCGAGGGCTGAGGAGGTAAGGCGTGAACGAGCCGAATGAGGGGCCCGCCACGCCTTAACCAGCTCATCGTGCACCTCCGGGAAGAAAGGGACTGGGGGCGAGCGCGGCGGCGCCGCAGACCTCGTCCCCAGAAACCAATCATCCAGCCTCGAAGGATCGGGAGGAGGCACCTTCGGGACCTCCAGCCCGATCCCCTTGGCGGCCCGGAGGAGCATGGCCGACAGTTCGGCGTCCGCCTCAGACGGAGCAGCGACCGCAGAGGGGCGCTGCTCCGCCGAAGTGCCCGCCTCATCTGCCGACCGTTCACCCTCTGATGCTGAGATAGACATCTCTTCCTCCGGGGGAGCACCAAAAGAGACGCTGGGCCCGCTTTTAGACGGGGGAGCGGTCTGTTTGGGCATCACCACGGGACCACGCGGTGGAGCGGAAGCCCGCGGGGTATCAGCCGGCGGGACATTCTGCACCGTCACCTGGAGGTCCCCCAAGCGCCTCGCCGAAGCAGCCGTAAAGCCTTTACGGCTCGCCGAACTACCTCGGGAAGACGACGAGGGGAGCCGTCTCGCGAACGAGAGGCGGGACCTCAACGTGGCCATGGACATGCGTTCGCAATGAACGCACGAACCATCCACAAACGCTGCCTCTACGTGCTCTCGGCCCAGGCACGTGAGACAGCGATCATGACCGTCAACGGAGGTGAGGAAACTACCGCACCCAGAAACGCACGGTCGGAAAGCCATACCGGGACAATGGCTCTCGACGACCGTAAGGAAATTGCTCTCTTAGATCCCGGTTCGCCCAGGGAGGACGCGGCACAACCGTGCGCTCAGACTCGCTGGAAATGCGAGAAGCCAGCACGTTCCGTTCTCTGTCGGCGGCCGGCTCGCAGGATCTGACACGGCGTTTCTTGCAGGTGTCGGAGAGGCTTGCTTCTCTTCTGTCTTCACTTTGTGAAATAGCTCGCAGGCGGTGAGGCTCTGAAGCGAAAATCTGAATGAGTGGATGCGCGCCGCCATCTTATATACCCGTATGTACGGGGGAGTGGCGTTGCACGCAAACTCCACTCGCCAATTTCATTGGCCTTTTCTGTAAAGCTCAGAGGTGATTGGTCACTCAGGCGAGTTCCCATATGTAACGTCGTAGTGAAACGACTGAAGGGGAACTACTTTATATTTATAAGTCAGGTATTTCATTGCAGTGTAGCATTAACATTTTTTATTGTTTATTTTTTAAAGAATCGAGCAATGAAACATCTAGAAGATATCATGTGTGTAGAAACATCCGACATCCAGCTTTAAATGGAATGCAACACTGTCGCTTTGCTTTTCTCTCTGATCAGCTGTTTGGACATACAGGGCCCAAAATAGTCCTCAGAACAGAGATCTAATTAACTGCATCGTCTGGGTGCCATTCAGTGAGGACACATCTTATCTTATTTGGCCCGATCGCTGATATTTTGCTTCATTCCTACAAACAGGATTATACAATAAAAAAAGAATATTTGAGGACATTACAGGATTAAAATGTAAGTTGGATTAGAAGAGCAGATGGCTCTTGATCACCACTATGTGACATGTTATTACTGTTATGACAGTCATCACGATGGTAATCACTCAAAGCAATCGCATTACACAAATCTTTGGACTAACCTTTGCCAATAACAACAATACTAATAATACTAACAATACTAAATACCTATAATGCTTCTTATAATAATGCTTATAAGAAGTAAATTCCACTGTAACCACTGATGGCAGCTGTGTAACTGAGCAGATGATTCAAGATGATAAAAGTGCACGTTTTCTACAAATACAGATTAAAATTGGTGTCCCATTTAAGCAATTAAACAATAAAAAGGCACAAACTGCATATTCTGAGTCAAACTGCTCAGTTGATGAATTCAAATGAATTCATCAGTCTCAAATTTAGCCTTATCAAAGGTAACGCAATGTAACAAAAATTTGTTTCTAGGGCTGTCAAAATTCATGCGGTACTCATTAACGCAAATACATTTTAACGGCACTAATTTTATTAACAAGCGATTAATGCAGCACACATTTTCTGTTTGACCAGTGGCCTAGCTTGTAGTTGGAGAAAGAAAAAGGTCTGTTGAACAGAAAATTCTTATACAGAATGATTTCTGATGGTACTTTTAACAAAACAAAAGTTGTCTGCATTTATTGTCGATGTGAATTAAGTCACCGCAGCATGTAAAGTTTAAAATATCACTTGATGGCGAAGGGTGCAAATGATACAGAGAGCTCTCCTCCTCCTCACCAAAGGCAGAACACACAAGATAGATTGCAGCTGTTAGTTTTTGCACTAGATAGTTTTCAATGTTCTTTTTTCCATGTGTTTTAATTAGGACTGCCTAATTACGACAGAGGCGGCAGAAAGTGCATCCTGTTTGCTTGAATTATTTTACAAAAGCGGAACGTTTCGTTGTTATTGTGAGTGCACACCAATAAATGTTGATTCTTTACAGATCCGAAAGATGTATTACTCTTATCTTTATGACCAGAAATGACAGAGTATTTTAAGAGCAAGTGACCGCACTGGCGCCTCCATCTGTCATGCAGTGAGCACGCT
Organism: Labeo catla; assembly: GCA_012976165.1. NCBI lineage: Eukaryota > Metazoa > Chordata > Actinopteri > Cypriniformes > Cyprinidae > Labeo > Labeo catla. The sequence continues at coordinate 106,351 of VONZ01001637.1, read as the reverse complement.
ATTATTCAGCTTGCACACTCAGCACAGACACTTGAATAGCACACATTTTACTAGGTTAACATTAGATTGAGTGGCAACGTACCTTTGCAGTTTTATTTTAAATGATAAGCCATATTTGAGGTCGATGAATGATAGGTAAGCGTTTGGATGTCCTGCCCATTGTAGGCTACTATATTGCCACATAAACCAGCCATTAATGATCTGTCCATCACAAGCTACGTGACTTTGCCACTTGCACCACCTTTTTTTGGCCGACCAAGTCTCTTTTCATCGATCAACGGTTAGTTAACTATTAGGGGGCAGCCCTAGTTTTAATAGACATTACATTTACATTACATTTACAAGAAGACATGAACACATTTTTGAAAAACATGTCTACCATCTTTAAAACGTATGTTTTTTAAGCTCTATGTTTAGGGTGGTTTTAGTAATAATAAATGCACATTTTGCATGTTCAGAAAAAGTGAGCACAGGCAAAAATGAACGCAGGCTTTTGTAAGCAAATTGCTCAGTGCAAAGAAAGAGAAGTAATAGGAACCTGGCATTTCTATGTTCTTTATTTCATGTCTAATAGACATGAACAAGTTCTTTGAAAAACATCAATGATTAAAATGATTAATTTAAGGTACATTTAGAAAAATGTTTAAGTTGCGATTAATCACGAGTTAACTCATGACAATCATGTGATTAATCGCGATTAAATATTTTAATCGATTGACAGCCTTAATCGTTTCACTTAGTTCTTGTATGTTCCTTCTGTAATTATGTGGTGCTAATCATTATTACACTATTCATTTTCACACAGCATCAATATTTTGGTAAATATTTAGGTCAGGTAAATGTTAGAACCTCTAAGATTAATTATAAAACACTGGTTTAGTACAGTTTTTTTTTTTTATTGTGCTTTATTGTGCTTTTGCAAGGATGGGAACATTCGAGAAGTTTCTGTAACATTCTGGAATATACTGTAATATTCTGTTATTCTCACTGTATGACTCACTTTTGGTAACTGTTGTTTTGTAAACTGTTGTTGTTAGGTCAGTATTATGCATGTACAATGTCATTTTTACGCAGGAGTAATAACAGAGTAGCTTCTATTTTTTTAATACATTATAACATAATACATATAACAAATATGGTACATTAAATAAATTCATAATTTGTTGAAAAAGAAAAAAATATATGTATGAATTAGAGTCCTATTCTGTGTCTTTTTGTAAAGTAAAAAGTAAATTACAACATTTTCCTATGTATTACCTTTTACTCTGTAATGAATTAGTCTAGCAAGCTAATATGCTCTGAGAAGTCAGGGAAAATTGTTGACGTCTTGGTTGAACATTGTCGATTAAGATACAAAAAAAATCTCAACAGTTCTTGTCAGCTTTTCCAGATTTCATTTCAATCTCAGGGAAGACTGAAATACAGTCCAATGTCACATAGTCTGCCACAGTAATTACAGTCAATTTATTCTAATCACAATAATCATCAGGCTTTTCATCATCAAGACAAAATGATGGCACTGTTACCAATCCACTTTCTGTCTTGTGAGTTAATAACGGCAATACAGAGCCATAGGTCCTATTTGACCTTGGATGAAGGATGTGGCGTGCCGACGCTTGATGAACACGGCCGCTAAAATTAGCACACTTGCTTGGCCAAGGCTTCAATTAAGGCGAGCAGAGACTATTCCATGACTGCACCTTCTGAGTCGGTCTGAGAGGAAGAAAGAGAAAAAGACAGGAAATGGATATAGTCGCAGAGAGAAACAGAGAGATCTCTTTTACCTCAGGCACTCCTCCTCCTCAGTGTTTTCTGATCTATGTTTGCATACCTGCAGGACCAGCGTTCACAGTATAGCTTATAATGATTTTCCACCTGCAGTACATGAGAAAGATGAAGTCTAGAGGATTATTAGCATCATTCTTGTATGCCTCTGATACTATATATCCACATCGGCTCACTTCCATAACCCTCACAGACCCAAGCATTGATATTTATGCTATTTATAAATGGTTTTAGGAAGCAGCTGGTTATATAAAACATCATATTTAAGTCTATTTTGATGTGGTGTTTGATATGCATTATATTCCATATCAAATTATTAAAGGAATAGTTCACTCTTAGGTCATCCAAGATGTATAGTCAAACCAAAAAAAATATTCAGACACCAGACATATTTTTTGATATTTTTTTTACTAGTGGGTGCAGGACACTATAGTTCATTTACATAAGTGAGGATAGCAAAATAAAGTAAACAGTGGCATATTATACCCAAAAACTCTTCAGAGGACTACCAGTAAAATTGATACAAATTTGGGACCAAAAATTATTCAGACACTTTGACCTGTACAAGTTTTGCTGAAGTGTTTTTTTCTTAATTGCTAATGCAACCTTTTTACACCACAGACTGAACAAAATTAAGCTTTCCTTGGTAATTGGTTAACAAAGTATTGATAGTTGTGTAAATATTTTTGATTGATTGTAATCCATTATATACCTTTATACGTTATCTGACATTATCAAGATGAATTTGTTCTGACACAGTTTAACTCTGAGTTCTTGTTATATTTTATTACCATTTTCTAAACTATAGTGAATAAACTGTGATAATGTGAGAAATGTTGAAGGTTTCTGAATAAATTTTAATTTGACTATAGATGATTTTGTTTCTTCATCGCAACAAATTTGAAGAAATTAGCATTACGTCACTGCGCCTAATGGATCCGCTGCAGTGAATGGGTGCCGTCACAGTGAGAGTCCAAACATCTGAAAACATCTAAAAACAACATATTAATCTAAAAGTAATCCACACAACTCCAGTCCATCAATAAATATCTTTTGAAGTGAAAAGTTAAACGTAACTGCATCTAACTCAGTGAAGTTATTGACATTGGTAATGGTTGCTAATATGTCAAAGATTTCAAATGGTTTATTCTATTTATTCTTCAATGAATGAGCAAACTAACGTGAGGTAAAAATAATGCAATTTTAGTATGTTATTATCTACTTGGAATATTGCTATCATCATTTTTTTTAATCTTGAAATCATCAACAGTGGTTTCAGTAAGCAATCAGCATGTCTGTGTGACTTAGGCTTGCTTGGAAATTCAGCATTAAAATATTTTACTGCCAAAACTAATGCTATGATACAATTATTTCAAGTGTACATATTGTGTTTTAAGCAGATTTTAACACAGACAAGTGGTTAGGCAGAAGTGGGTGTTAAGTAGATGCAAGGCATGCTGATCTTTACAGTTATTCTCTTGCTGGATTTCTGTTATTACAAAGCTCCACAACCACTTCAGCCATCAGAACCAAAACACAAACGTGTGATGATGGGCTTTACTGTAGCATCGGTAGTATTCCCTGTGTTTGTTAAAGTATAAGTATAATAACAGCATTACATGAAAATATAATAAAATCTGACATGTCTAATTTGCCGATTAACAAACACGTACACAGTACCTCCCCCTTGGCTCAGTTCCAGATACCGACAACCTTGTCTAGAGGTCATCAATTAGCAGCCTGCAGTCTAGATCCAGACACAAGATTTGTTCCACCCAGACAACAAATTTTTTATCTTAAATGAATATAATTATAAACAGCAATTAAAAAATGAAATTTATTTAATGTACTTCTTTTTTGTGTGTGTGTGTGTGTGTAGTTATCTTTCTTTTTTGCTGTCTCACTAAGGGTTTGCAAGGCACCATACAATAAAGATATTCTGTAAAGCAGCTTTGAAATTAATTATTACCCTGTGTATGCATAGAACATGTAATCATTTTGATGCATTCATATGATCATGTCAAATGAATAGATGAAATGAAAGATAAAAGATATATATGTGTGCAGTAAATTGCGCAATGCCCTATATGATGTGAAGGTATTCTGTCAAAACCCTTTCAGTGTTGTGAAAAAGCTATGCTAAGGGAAAACTGTAACAGAGAAACTAGATCATTTTCTGAAAAAATTGTGACTGATGCCTTTGCAAACCACAATACTGCCCTGGTGGTCGCTTACTGGTAAAAGCTCTTGTTTCTTATTCTGACCCTGTTCCATTTATAAAGTAGCGAATTTAGTGTCCCAAATGACATACTATGCACTTACTGTATACACTATGTACTCAACTATCTAGTATATGAATTATATGAAATTATTTTGACTGCATGAAGTTTTCAACATTCCACACTTCTGGACATTTGACGTGCAAATTTTCTTTTTGGAATTATGGTGTGAATATGCTAATCACTGTCAGGGATATGTACCTGTCTTGTTGTGTTTCCGCCCCTGTTTCTGTTCTTGTGTGCCCATATATGGTCAGGTTCCTGTCCTCATTTAGTCTAATTAGTTATGCTTTGCACCTGTGTTTAAGTTCCTGCCTGTTCATTTGTGGCTTTTTGGGTGTGTGTTTGTTCGTTAAAGACTGTTTAATGTTTCTCCAGCGTGCTTCCTACGACAGCGTACCGTGACAGAATACAGTAAACCAAATACAGTTACCCCTGGGTCCAACCTCCATTTTTGTTTTCCGTTTTTTCCCAGTGTTTTTTGTTTCCGTAGTGTTTCCCCATGGATCCCCTGGCCGCAAGGTTCACGTCCCTCGCCCGCAAGGACCTTTCTCTATTGGAGTATGTGGTTAAATTCAACCAACTCGCCATTTCATCGGCATTTGACGATACTGCGCTGAACTCACTGTTCTGGATTGGAGCGAATTACTACCGCCACGTTGACCTCCCACACAACCACTGGATTAAGCTGGAGGGAAGCAATCATCCGGTGTCCGGAGAGCGTCTACCTCCAATCCGGGACACAGCCAAACCCAGTGCCAAGCCTACCGTCTCCCTGCGGTGCAGAGCATCAGCCCGAGCCCACCGATGACAGAGAGCCTGAGCACGCTATGATCGACGAGCCATCGCTGTATGGAGCGACAGAGCCGAGGATCGTCATGGAGCCAGAGCTGCGTGTGCCGTCAGACCTGGTGCGAAAGCCAGCTGCAACATCCACCACGAGGGAGAATGCCGTGTACAGTGACATCATGGAGAGGAGCTCCACCCACTGCAACATGGATGAGGGTGAGATTATTATGGACCTGGGTATAAGGAAAGCAGGGGAGGATCTCATAGCCTGGGATGCTGACCTGCCCACTCTCCTCCCTACTTCTTCGGAGCACTTTGTCACCCCGGTTCCCACATCCAGCCCAGAGAGGACTGCGGTTCCCACGTCCTGCCCAGAGAGGGCTCTGGTTTCCATGTCCAGCCTAGAGGAGGCTCTCGTTCCTGTGTTAAGCTAAAACAGGGCTCCTGTTTCCAAGCCTAACACAAAGAGTGACCCACAGAGAGCCCGGAGACTCACAAATACCCGCCCTCCCACCCACTTATGCCTCTTCCTCCACTGTTGTCTGGCAGCCCCTCTGCTCACCCTCAGCCCTCCATCTGTGCAGTGGGCTTGCTACGGGGATCCCTTGTCTCGGTCTCCAGCCTCAGAGTCCAGGACCGTCGACCCAGTGGCTCCACCATGGCTCCTAGCTCCCTCCTCTCTGCTGTGGCCCAGCAGTACCGGGCTCCCTCATCTCCCTATGGCTTGCCTTGGTCTGTCGTAGACCATCCTGCGCCTCGGGACTCCACTCCTCTGGCTTCGCCTCATCCCTCTGTCCCCTTGGCTCTGTCAGGCTCCTCCATCCCTCCGGCTCCACCTTGGTCGGTTGGTCGCCGTGCCATCAGCTCCACCTTGGCCCTCCGGATCCTCCTTGTCACCCTGGCTCATCAGCTCTCTGTCTCCACCTCGACCTCCTCCACCACCTGCTCCGCCACCATCAGTTGATTCCCTGGAGTTGTCAGCCCTTCCTCCTCCATGGCTCCTCCCTCTGTAGGCTCCACTGTGGACCATCATTATGGCTTGTGGCCTGGGTCCCACCTGGCGCCGCCTACTCCAAGTCCCTCCTGTTGTCTCCCTGGCTCCTCCCTCCATCTGGTCCGCCCGGGTTCCTCCTGTTGTCTCACTGTCTCCTACTGTTTTTCCTTGGCTTCTCCCTCCCTTCTCCTCCATGGATTCTGTTCTTTGCCCTTCTCCCAGGTGTCCGTCCTCCTCCCGAGCCTTCTCCCAGGTTCCCACCCATGCCTCCCTGTTCGGCTCCCTCTGTTCTCTATGGCGCAAGGACGCATGCCTGTCTATGTGGTCATGTTCCTTTTCTGGTTTAGTCTAATTAGTTATCCTTTGCACCTGTGATTACCTGATTACCCCTTGCATTTAAGTTCCTGTCTGTTCTTTTTTGTTTTTGTTGGGTCTACTTGTGATGTACGTGAGTTGGTTCCTGCTCCTGTTGTGGATTATCTCCTGTGTTTGTTCATATAAGACTGTTTAACGTTTCTCCACGTCTCCAGTGTGCTTCCTACGACAGCATACAGTGACAATCACAGTATTTACTATAAAACAGCACAGAAGAGTGCAAGTACATAAATTGGGATGCTCCTTTTCTGTTTCGTTCTCAACATTGGTTCTCAACATGAATTCCTCCACCAGAGCACCCTACAAAATTATCTGTAAGCTACAGTGGCACACAGCACAGTAGTGCACAGTTAGTGCAATTTAAAAAGCAAACATAACAAAATGGTGAACTCAAGCCACAGCACAGTATCTGTGTCCTAATTTATACTTTTTCTTAGGCAGCACCTACTGTGTGAGAGTGATATGCATTTGTATTCAGCCCATCTGAACGGACAAATCGCATGCAAAAAGTGAACCAAATTCATATCAGTGTGAACAGGCCTTACATTGCATGGGCATCTGTGCTTCATAATGTGATTTCTCTCAACTGAGACTGGAATGTTGCACAAGCCTGTTCTTAATGTTCCAGCACGTTGACAGCAGATGTGAGAATGCTGGTGCAGACAGCTGTGATGAGAAATAAAAATAAACATGCTGAAGAGAGATGACATTAAGGATCATTCAGCATCAGTCAACTTCATTCTTCAAGTTCCTAACTCAAAGCTCCATATACATATATATAAGGAATCCTCATTCTTAAATTTCATTGTACTTTAGCAGTTCTTTGTTTAACATTAGAATGCTGCCTTTCTATGAAGAGAGACTATCACACATTGTATGTCTGTAGGGCTCTGGAGGATTTGATGTCCTTTTCCTCCCTTTATGAGTGCTGATGAGAGTACAAAAGCTTCCTTTCCTCTGCTGACTGAAGAGGAAGACCAGACTGATAAAGAGTGTATTGATCAGCTTATTGATGATTTGTTCTTTACTGGGTGAAAATATCAATACGGAAAATGTGAAGTCTTAATGGATCCATGTAGACACACATCTACATTGGCTGTTATGTCACTTAGAACAAAGACACAATTTAGGATTTGAATAGACTTTTCAATTAGTGACTTTTCTGCTTAGCAATCAAAGCTGAAGAATCCTTTAAGCACACTGTAAATGTATTTAAAATGCCAGTGTTTTACTTAAAACGTTAAAAGAATTTTCAGCTACTTTACGGTTAACAATAGACTAATTTCTCTTTTTCTCTTGTGCTCTATAATATCATATAGGGGTGTTGTTCGAGTGGACGTCAGCCTGCAGGATGTGGATATTGATCAGTGCTCTGCAGATGGCTGGTTTGCAGGAACACACAGGTGCAACCTCACCACTATGGATGTGAGTCCAACTTCTAGCTCTTGCTTCAGTGACATGATTGCTAACACCAACGTTTTTTGCTTATTTCATACATTCCAAGAGATCAGTCACACTTCAGTGGACTAAAAATATAAATAGAATGTAACATTAATGAAAAATACCTTTGTGAAAAAGAAGTGCAGTTGAATCTATTAAATCAGTTCTAGTGTACTTCAAATCTTAAACGTATGTAGATATTATTAAAAAAAAAGGCCACTTAATTTTAAAATGGCGTACACACTCATGATTAATTTTAGAAACTGCAATGCGTAATAATATCAAATTAAAAACAGACTGCATTTTAAATCATTATGCTTTGATATTTTTTTGTGCTTTAAAGAAGTACACTTATTTTGATGTGTTGACTAACATACTAAAGCGCTTGTTAAAAATATACCAAAATGTAAAATAATTCATCATTACAGATATGTAATTAAATATATTTCAATGTTTCAATAGAAATGACATGAGGGTATAGTTTGGCAGTATTTCAAATAGAATAATAGAATTAATAATAATTAATAATTGTATTACATTAAATTCTACTTTAAAAAAATAATATATATATATATATATACATATATATATATATATATAAGTAGAATTTAATGTAATGCAGTTAACATGCAGTGTCTGAAAACATTTTATTCAAGTCACACTTAAGTAAAGTAAAGCTCTAATGTCTCTATAGTGGTTAAACATGAGATGTAATTCGCTTTGGGCAAATCTAACAGGCAGTCTTTGGTCTCATTTATCTATTATTTGTTTCAGAGCAAATCCTTTTGGCAAAATTTCATCATGTTTATGTAAATTCAATGCTGTATATCAGAGCGCTGCCTGTGTACTTTGGCTGGAATTGCCTAGCAATTTTTATGATGGCTGTTGTTGTTGTTGTTTATTAAATATTATTGTTCAATAAATAATATGTTATATAAATAAAAGTGATATTTAATACTGTTTTTATATAAATAATAGTAGTATTTAACACTGCTAAGTATTGAGAAACAGGGTGCGCGTTCATGATGGTGATTTTAGTTACATTGTTCCGCCATTAGATGGCGACGAGAGACTGTTTTTAACGAGTCAGCAGTAAAGACTTTTAAATTGAAAAAATTAACGACGTCAAAAACGGAAGTTATTTTTAGTTTCAACATCAGCTAAAGGCAGATGAAAGGAAATCAAACGTTACCACAAAGATGAGGCTTTCCTCAGCGGACATTGAAACTAGTTGAATCGTGAATATGAAGAATGAGTGCTTTATCCGATACAGGTAATCACACTCTATGTCTCTCTCATAAAACAATACATTAATACAGTGAGCTTTTAATGCAGCAATACAATAAGCTTTAAATGAAAGAACTCAACTTTCCTTCGTTACTAATTCTAAAGTGATGTTTTGGAATTAACCCTCTGAGCAGTACGGTCCCACATATGGGATTCTATTTTCTGTGCCCCTGGGAGTTCGGTCCCACATATGGGATTTAGAACGTTCGGTGACGTCACGCAACTGCCAAATTCAAACTGTGTTTTCGCGCGTTGGCTGGCACTGAGCCAGAGAGAGATGCTTGTTGCGCTTGTCATATAATCACAATTGAGCAGTGTTTTCAACGACGTTTATTTTAGGTTTCAGGAATTTAAATGCACATAAGTACTAGTAAAACAATACATTTAGAGTTTGTAAAATACACACGGATATGTCTATGGAAGCAGCAATAACTATCCATTCAAGTATAATTTGCCGAGGTGTTTGATTCATATCAGATACACATAATGTAAGTAATGATATAATTCACTCCATTCCTTTCCCACTTCACCAGCTACTTACTTGCATGTATTTCGGGAGAAACTGGTGAATTTACGTGCTGTAAATCCGGCTGACAGGACTCTCTGAACGGCAGCGCGAACAAACATGGCGGCGCCCATCTCACGTTATAGATCACGATCCAGATCATTTATAAAGGGTTTAAAACGGCAAAATACACTCACTTGCACGTATTCGTGAATCGGAATATCAGATAGTTTAAGACATGGTAAGCAAGTGTGTGAATATTTTGAATAAAAAAAGGAAAAACGAAATAAAAGCGGTACGTCTGTCATTCAGCGCTATAGTGGCTGCGGTGTCAATCATGACGCGTCGCCATGGAAACAATAAAGTGAACGTTCTAAAATAACGGTCGCCTCACAAAGACTCACTCTGGGGGGTCAGATAGAATATTTTAAACTCACCAGTGAAAGGGTTAATAACGGGAGCTTGGGCTAAGCTGTTGAACTGTCAGGTGTTTAGATTTGAATCCATGGCGGAAGTAAGTAGTTCTGCACAAAGAAGGGCTCTTAAAGACGCGCCGTTGTTATCAGTGTTGCCAAGTCCACGGTTTTCCCACGGAATTCTATTCAACGGAACACTGTTGCCGCGGGTTGTTTTTGATGTCCGCGGGTTGAAGCGACCCCAATAACATCATATTTAGCCTCTGAAATACGAATTTACCAGGGGAACACCGACAAAAAATACGTGCATTTTATGCCCCATAACGCGATTAGGCTAGTTTTGAGTAGTAATTAGGCAATCCCGGGTTGTTATTTTGTTTAGGTATTTACACACTGGTGCTGTCGAACTGTTGTATAATATCGGCACTGGTGTGAAGCCACGTCTATTCGTGTGATATTGCTCATATACAGGGCCCTCCAAAAGCTTGGAAACACCCCTGGCAAAGTGTGGTTTTGGACAATATCAGCATAAATCCTTATAATTTTTTTTGTTGCAAATACATTAAAGTAACTTGACATTATCATTGAAGACCAGCAGTAATAATTTTCATTTTGATTACATAAAAATGGCAATATATACATGTCAAAGTCAGACATGCCCCTTTACCAGCTGTGATGCCTGGTTACTGGTTTAAACTTGGCCCAGGTTTTTAAAAGATTTTTGCGTCAGCACACCTTAATACAGTAGCTTCAACAATTGATTTCCAATTAAGTTTAGAATACAATGAATTTAGGCCCAGATTATGCAGAGCTGTAATAATATGTCTATTTTGATATTTTGATGAATCGAAAACTTAAGTTTTTTCTATGTATAAACTGTTTATGTAATAAAATATGTAGTTTGTGTTGTCCCTTATCAGTGCAAAATTATCACAAATTAAAAAGGATTCGTGCCAATATTGTCCAAAACCCCACTTTTCTAGGGTGTTTCCAAACTTTTGGAGGGCAGTGTATATATAAACATTTTTTTTTCTTTAGTATAATGAAAGTCAATCACCAAATTGTCATAAAAGAAAAAGACCCTTATGTAAAAGTAGCCCATAAAACCTAAGAAGTTATATGACAGTTTATAAATACCCAAAACTTAAGCACTTGGAGTCATATGAAATATATCTATTAAAAAAAAAAAAAGAAAAAAGGTGTCTTAATGCCATTAACGCTAAACGCCACTGGAGTTATGTTTATTGCTTTGCAGCTTAAGTTTTTAATGTCATGAGACACACACCTGACATCACACAAATGTTGTCAGAATGTTCATTTTTGCATGAACTATTCCTTTAATATCCCCGTTTTGCTGCAGAACATAAATAATTTGAACTCTTCGGGACCTCTTACAGCAGTCAAAAAATCACATCATTGCAGAGCAGCATGCCAGCTCACATTGTGATTTCCACTCCTGATTCATGGCGTTCATCCTGCTGTTATTTTGAATAACAAAAGACATTTTTTTTTTATACATCTTTGACCTTCTGGCTCAACAGTGAATGATTTTGCTGTGTCTTAATGCTGTTAACCTGATGCTTGGAGGATTGCAGTTATAAAGAAAATAGATTTTTAAGGTCTGGCTCCTTCATAATGGATGTGATGTAATAGATTGCACAGGGTGCACTGAATAATTGAGAAAGCTCTTTGTGTGCTCGGCCTCCTGATGGACACTGCACAGTATGTGTGTGCGAGACATACCGTACATAGCGACACAGCATCTTTGTTATATTATGCAATTGAATTGTGACCTCTGTCATAATAGCTTCCATCCACCCCTCATAACACAGGTCTGTTGACGGCGACGCTGACTATAAATAGAGCTCAAAACTGCATAGCAATCAGGAGTTTTATTGTAATGTGATATAGCGGCTTTGTACCAAAGGGTCCCTCGTATGCAAAAAAGCTGTAATTTACTCTCATGATCTTGACTGTCTGATGCTGAAACTGCAGCCTACATGTCACTGATCCTGTTTAAACCAAACCAGAGATTTCCTACCTCATTAGACCAAGAATATCATTAGCAAAGACTTCCGGAATGTGTAATCCAGTACTGTATATGCATTTAGCCATTGTGGTTGAAAGTTCACCTTTGGTTTGGGCTGTGGATGCTAAAACATTCTACTGTGTAAAACAAGCATCACTATTATTATTGCTGACACTAAATGTAAATTCTAACCCTCAGTATTAAGCTTTGATGTGTCGAACCCATGACCTTGCTAGCATCATACTTTAAAGTGTGAGCTACAGGAGTGCAGCGCTTTGGTAACCTTCCAGAACCCTGGAAACTTCAAGAACACCCCAGCAGGATATTATAAATGCAAAACTGTGGTTGTGTTTTGAGAAACACAGCTTGAGCCATTGGGGAGAACAGTGTGAACAATGATGACCAGGAGTTGAGAGAGAGTTTACTGCAGATGTAGGTCTCAGCACGTCAAGTCAGCAATACAAATCAAAGTCAGCAATTCAGCAATGATCAAAAGAATACTTAAAATGAAAGAAATCCTGATCATCATTGACGCACTATGCTCTTCATTCATATGCATGTGTCATAGGTTGGTCAAAGGTTAGTCTTAAATGAGGATTTTTCTTTTTCTTGACATCTCTGAAGTATTCTGGTTCCTTATAACTAGAAATAACCTCTGCATTTTATCCTTTTTTTTTTTTTTGCCAAGATCTCACTGAAATGGAGGTCTCAGCTTTCTAGACTAAAACATAAGAATAAAACAGTATGTCCACACAACATTTACTTATGGGTCATTCCACGAAATAGGTGCATTTTGCGTTGCTAATAAATAATAACCAAACATAGATTTAATATAACAACAAAATAAATGTTCAATTTAAAAACATAACAATACTATGTATGCTTTCATCAATATTACATCAAAAAAGTCAATTAAACATTATTTTAAATAATTTAAATAGCATTTATACTGGTTTTTGGCCTGTCCCTCACTATGATTTTTCTTTTTCAGCAGGACTTTTAATTTGCATAATCATGGAAAAAATCACATTTGGCTATTGTTGTAAATGTAGTCTCATTAAGCAGTGTTTTTGGCCTTTTTTTTTTCTAAAAAATATGAATAATATTATTGGTGTGCCCTGATTTCATATCAGCCATGTTACCCTCATCAAAAAAAAGTGATGTTTTATTAACAAATTTCGGGAGGAGCACGCACAGATAATTAACAAGGCAATCACACTCCCTATCCAGTCAGCACGAGAGAATCCCTACAAATAACCAAAGCAGTTTTACCGTCATTTTTCTCGTCTCACAGCACCCCTCCACCACCCCAACTCCTCACCTTCAGCCCATTCCTTCCCCAGGGGGGGAGCGCGCCGAATATGCCAAATATGCCAAATACGCCAAATACGTATAACCTTTACTCAGTTTATTATATGTAAGTGTGAACTCGTGAATGTATATTCAAGGGACATAATTTCTAGAAGGCCACATCATCTGTCAACCAAAATTCCAACATTTACAACATAAGCATGTTTCTCTCACTCCTCTATAATGTTCTATTTTTGATTTATGAGGCTTGACTGAGGGAGGTGACAGGTTTGACATCATGCAGTGTCAAAACTGTTACCATTCTTAAAATGTAAGTTTAAACAATTATTTCTTGCATTTAATATAATCAATATCTACAAGTAAAATCCTTTCAGAGTGTATGATATGTAATTTTGTGAACTTGATTATTAGCTAGCAATTAGCAAATTTGTTTGAAATCATCAGACCTGCTACTGTCAACCTATTACTTTTTAGAGTTAAAAGATTTTGACATGTGGGTAACGTTGAGTAGGTTTGACCCTGTTTTTAGAGATTATCTGTGTAAAATTCAAACACCTTAAAGGTCACACTTGGTATACAGTAGTCAACATTGAATGGATCAAAAAAGTTAATTAGAGTTTTCCTGAGACAAGAACGTGTGTTTTTGATGAAAGGTTTTGATCCACTTCAAATGTTGTCACTTCAAATGACTACTGTATTATTGAGCTAATGCCTATATCATTCAGTGGCATTTGAGTTCTAATTAAACTATAATATCCAGTAACACTTGTGTCAGTAACAGGGTTGACAAAAAATACCAAAACATGAGGTAGAAAAATAGTCCTAAAATAATAAATGACATAGCCTGAGATGGCACAATACAATTTCTTGTCATTTTAAGGTGTCTTCATTTCATGGATATTTAAAAAAAAAAAAAATATATATATATATATATATATTGCAGGGCTCAATGCTAAGGATTATTTTTCTGCTGGCCCAGATTTCAATTTTGATTTCACAGCAAAACCTACTAGCCTAAAGTTCAAACATTATTTGTTCATTCAAAAATGATTTTATCATTATTATTTTATTACAAATGAAAGGATTCTTTAGGGAAAAACAGCAGACAGACAGAATGAACGCAAATTCAGTGTCTGCCAGAAGGTGGCGCTTATGCATTATACAGAGGCAAATGAAAAGAAAACGCCATGTAAACATTTCTTAAAACAGTCAGTTCATCTCAGAAAAACATTCATATAAACACTGTTTCAATATTTAGGATAATATTTCCAAAATTTCGCGCATTGTGAACTGTGATCTTGCTATGCCTGCTACAGTATTTTTTCCTCTTTGCGTTCGTCTTTGTCTCTGGCCTCTGTTAACGGATGTTTAAAGAGTTCATAATATTTCCACACACATTACATTGAAAAATGAGTGCATGTAGTTCGTGTGCAAGCCTGGAACAGAGATCTGTTAAAATCATAGACTGTAAAAAAATATGGACGTAGTGTCCGTGACGTCACCTGAAGGTTTCTGAAGAGCATTTTTGAAGCTCTTAGTGGGCAGGAGTCGGCCGTCACCATCTTGGCATTGCGTCACTGCACGTCACTCCCGGATAATCGAAAATGGGCACAGAGGCGGGACGTGGGTGGAGCTGGTTGCTGAAACCACGCCCGCCTAGCGCGACGGTGGTGACAGCAGCGGCAATCCACCTGTCACTAAAGTGGCCACACCCTAAATTATGCAGAACTTTAAGGCTTAATATAATTTAAACGGATGAGTTATAAAAAAATTCACCCCCCTCACAGTTGACATGAAGGGCAAAATTAGCTATATAGACCAAAACCACTTTTTGTACCAGACTGTAAACTTATTTTTTTCTGCTGTAAAGTTGGGCATTTTAACATGGGGAGTCTATGGGATTGACTCCCTTTTGCAGCCAGTCTTTAGCGGCCAGTTGATGAATTGCAGTTTTAGTCACTTCCGTGTTGGTTTCAAGAGGGAGACCGGGAGTTTGCTGCTTGGTTAAAATATGTTCGGACGATCGGTGCATCTGTACTCCACTGTATAAATTAAATATAGGATCATCATTGTTAAAGCTACAAAGTTGCTCGTCAAGACGCGCATTTTTACATACTTTGTATTCTGTCCGTCCGTCAGAGACGCGTCTTTCTGTAATCGCTTGAAATGTCAAATGAACAAGGCCTAAAAACACGTGCAAATGATAAACTTCTGTCCGTCTGCTGTTTTTCCCTAAAGAATCATTTCATTTGTAATAAAATAATAATGATAAAATAATTTTTGAACAAATAAATAATGTTTGAACTTTATATTAGGCTAGTAAGTTTTGCTGTGAAATCAAAATTAAAATCAAGAATTGTACCGGGCCAGTAGAAAAAATCCTTAGCGTTGAGCCCTGCAATATATATATATATATATATATTTTTTTTTTTAAATATCCATGAAATGAAGACACCTTAAAATGACAAGAAATTGAATTGTACTGTGCCATCTCAGGCTATGTCATTTATTATTTTATGACTTTTTTTCTACCTCATGTTTTGGTATTTTTTGTCAACCCTGTTACTAGATACTATAGTTTAATTAGAACTCAAATGCCACTGAATGATATAGGTATTAGCTCAATAATACAGTAGTCAGTATCTGAAGTAGATCAAAACCTTTCATCAAAAATACTCATTCTTGTCTTAGGAAAACTTTGATTAACTTTTTTGATCCTCTTTAATGTTGACTACTGTATACCGAGTGTGACCTTTAAAGTGTTTGAATTTTACACAGACAATCAGACAAAACTCATTTTTGCAAGTGGAAAAGGCACTGATTTCGTGGAATGACCCTTATGATTTAAAACTTTGCAAATAATGGAGGTTTGGATATATTTCACCCAAAAAATATTGTGAAAAAATATTATTCACCCTCATAGTTCTAAACCCATTCTGTCTCTCCATTGAAAGTCCATTCCACCCAAACTTTGAGCTTCAAAAGGTTCATAAAGACATAAAAGTAATCCATATTTGAGCTGCCGATGATGACTGTATGTCTATATGTGAACAAAAGTTCCTAAGATTTTATTCATCATATACTCATCAAAGTGTTTTATATAAACTGATCGATTCATATAGATGACTTTTATGATGTCTTAACTTTTAAAAAGTCAAAGTTTTGGTGGAATTGACATTCAATGAAGGGACAAAAATCTTTCAAGTTTTATTAAAAATATCTTCATTTTTGTTTCAAAGATGAAGGAAAGTTATGGATTTGGAACACCACAAGGGTGAGTAAGTGATGACAAAAATCCCTTTTAACCCTAAGAAGAGTTACAGATGCTAAGAATGCATATGTGTTAATGACAACGTACATTACAACTGAGAGAAAAAATAATTAAATAAGGAGAGACCATTCAGACCCTTTCAAACCCACATCTTCTGAAAATGTAAAAATGTTGTGGCGTTTGTAGCTTTTCTGTGCTGTACGCCCAACCAGACAAGAGTAAACAGCATATCCTCTAGTGTTTGTAGAGTTAGTCATAAAATCAGGCCAAAATTAGACAAGACAGACAAATACCCGCCAGGGTATAAATAGTCTGTAGAAAAGCAGACAAACATGCATGATTCAAGACACGCACACATTTTCTGTTTGGACTTTCCATTCGGTTATTTTGGTGAAATAGCCAAGCTATTTTCAGCGGCACTTTGAATTGATCTTTTCTTGGTGAGTCACACACCTGCTGGTTTTGCATTGATCATACGCTGCTGTTATTGCTACTTTAAGCCACTGAACTTAACAGATGAGCCTGCGCGTTTGAACCCCCTCTGAAGTTTGATATTTAGAAATACATCCACCGCTGGAGTAATTACTTTTTCCCTCCATTTATGTCTCTCTGTAGGTTGTGTTAAAGAAAAAAAAAGATTTAGTGTGAGATGAAATATCCGTTGAACTTTTTGAACCCGTTATATGACAGGGACGTATGGTTTCGATAGGCTGCAGTACTAATGAGGAAACGAGGCAGAGAGAGGCTCAGAGGAAGTGCCATTAAAGAGAGCCATCGTTTATAACCTTGTGCCTCTGCAGGCATGATATTCTTTACGAACCTCACAGTATGGACGTTTATGAGAAAACTACGCTTCCTTATGAAATTCTGCTCTAAATGTAGAAGCATAGATTCAGTTTGCTAATTCATAAAGGAATCATGTGGGAAGAAATTCTTGGTTTTCAAAGAGGCATGAGGAAATGGTTTTAAAAGTAGATCAAACTAGATGAAAAATGTGAGTGGTTCTTGCAAAAATTGCCATCACAACAACATCACAGGGTGTTTACGATGGTTGCCTAAAGATGCGGTCACATTAGGGTCATTCTATGTCAAATCAACCAGATTTCAAAAACTTCCCTGGCTCAAATTTTAGAGTGATGAAAGACAAAATATTAAATTAAGTATTAAATGTCATAGATCTAAATTTACGGAGTAATCCACTATTTTGTAGAGGGGGGGACAAAATTACAGTTTCCACCTGAGATTTGGAGCCAAATTACAGGAGGGTACAAATGACTTCAGAAAGAAGGAGGTGTTTTTTTCACACAGAGATTGGTAGGTCTGTAAATAAAATCTGTTGACTTTAGCAGTCTTTACATGCTAACAGTGATTTTTCAAACTCCAGAGTTTGCCTGTAACTAAAGATATTGTAATATGTTTTTAGATTTTCACTGAAGTGCCTTGAAATGCACAGCATTTATTCAATGTGTTGATAGAATTGCAACTGAAATAGAAACACAAGGCAGGATACATCGAGCAGCTCCACCCCTTAAAGTGCTCCTATTATGCCTTTTCAAATAGGACCTTTCATGCAGTGTGTCATGTAGCTGTATGTGAAAATAAAATATCTGCAAAGTTGTGACGCCGACAGTGCACAATAAATAAAGTTATTGTCCATCAAAAAAAAAGGAGTCGGCTCACAATTCCCTGAACGAGTTGTCAGGAATTCGAATCTTATTCTGTTATGGCTATACGCCACGAAGTAACACATTTGCATAATATTCGCCCACGTTCTACATAGCAAACAACTTGCCCACCTACAAACACAGTAACACAGTTTCCATGTGGTTTATGTCTTGTCCAGAATACGCTGTATCCTACGCTGTGAGAGTACATTTGTTTTATATTCACTTCCAAAAGATGACTCTACAAAGACTGTATTTTCTAGCGATCGGTCAAAATATGTAGTTGTGTAATAACCCTGCACATTTCTTGCTAACCGGCTAACTCAGGCTTCTGTAGTTCTGTCGTTCAGCTGTGGACCCACTGTAGTCTAAAAAATTGTGATTATTGCAGCTTGGCTGTATGTCTGTCTCAATAGTTGGAATAATGATAAAGGATGGCGCACAAAGCGGCTTTCACACCGAATACGGAAAGCGCTGCGTTATGAAACCCACTCATTTAAATTGCTTGCGCCACGCGAGGACGGCTTGTTTCTGCACTGACCAAAGTGCAAGCATACTGGAGCGCACCACTGGCGCGCAAGGCGCGCACGCCGCGCACGCCGCACTCAAAGTTCAAATGTGTTCAAAGTTCAAACTTTTTCCGCTGCGCTCTGAAGGGCTGCACTGAACCCAGCGGCCAGCGCAGCGCTTTCCGCGTTTGGTGTAAAAGCCGCTTAATGTATTATACAATGTTAAAGTTTACAACACAGGGGCGTGCCCGGTTTGCTTACATAAGCAAATTACGAGCACTTTCCACGGTAGTCCGTGCTAACTTGTCGATCAGCCACTTCAACCGTTTCATCATCAGACTCTGGCTCGAATTGGTAAGGTAAAATCGATGGCATCTTTTCTATGTATTGCTGTGCTGCAGTGAGGGGAGGAGTGAAATAAGTGCAGTCAAGACGGACAGTTCTGACCTCTCGAAGTAGAACAGATACGTACGAGATCAAAGGCGGATATCGCGTTATCACACTCACGTGCTGTGTTGCTGATAAACATGATATAATTTCAGCTCTGTTGTTTTTATATGAAAATAAATATGATGAACAAGACACTCAAAGTGCTTGCTATTTAATTCCATACGAAAGGCGTATTTATCATCCATTTTTACTTTAATACAAACATGTATTTTAGATTTTTGTAGAAATATGACAATCACATATCTCACGCAGAGATCGCACTGGTATAGTGTTTGGGAATATTCATGCATAGTTTAAACACATAACCACATGATATTAGATTAAGAAATAAAACATTTTAGAAAAGAACAGCAACATCACGGTTGTCTGAACCAATGAGCTTTAAGCTGTGTTGTCATCCAGGCGTTTCCCATCGCTTTTGGTCAGCGTAGTCGGTGGATAGCTACTGCGCCCGACTGCTCAATCCGACACAGCCGCCTCGCCGTCGCGAGAGTTTTTTGGCACACGTCAGCATGACATCAGAGCAAGGCGGACGTAACTTGGACACATTTCTAACCGGCATGCATCTTGCGGTGATCACCGGTGATCGTTTCTGCGCAGAATTTGCTCATCTCGTACAAGCCTATAAGCAAATTCTGCCGATCAACACAGCACGTGAGTGTGATAACGCGATATCTGCCTTTGATCTCGTAGGTATCTGTTCTACTTCGAGAGGTCAGAACTGTCCGTCTTGACTGCACATATTTCACTCCTCCCCTCACTGCAGCCGCCCACTCTCACCTACATTTCAGGCGTGGCGAGGCGCATCTCAAAGGAGCCTACTGATTCTTCGAACTGCTTTGCACGAGTTGTTTACGAATCATTTAGAAATGAGGTACAATTAAATTTATTTTTAAAGAAAACTAAAGTGTTTTTTGACCTTGCATACATGTAAACCTGTTTTAGGAGACTCATAAAACAATAATAGCAACCTTTAAAATGGCATAATAGGAGCACTTAAAAAAAAAAAAAAAAGGTGAATAGTGTTTCATTAATATCACAGCTCAGTGAAGCTGCATTTGACAGCTACAGTCTAGTAGATAACCCCCTTTAGATTCAATATGAAACTTTTACTAAAGTAAATCCAGTAATCATTATCATGCTAAGGATGTGTAGTTTAAAATGTGTGTAATTTATGTTGGTGTACACAGCAAAATTGGAAGTGTTAAATTGACACTCTCAGTGTTAAATTTAACATTTTTTCAGTGTTTATATAGGTCCACACTAGATCGAGTTAAACTAACACTTTAAATAGTGTTACTTTTTAACACTTTTATAGAGTTATAAAACCACACTGTAAATGTTAATTAATAACACTATTATTGTGTTTTTTCCCCTCATTTACACTGTTAGTGTTGAAATTACACTAGGAGTGTCAATAGCTTTAACACCAAGGGAGTTATTTCTACACTTTATATCATTGGTCTCAAACTCAATTCCTGGAGGGCCACAGCTCTGCACACTTTTGCTCCAACCCTAATCAAACACACCTGATCCAACTAATCAAGGTCTTCAGGATCACTAGAAACTATTAAGCAGGTGTAGGTTGGAGCTGGTTGGAGCTAAACTGTGCAGAGCTGTGGCCCTCCAGGAATTGAGTTTGAGACCACTGCTTTATGTAGTGTTCATACAAACCCTGATTTGTCATTAAATGTAATCTGCATTCAGTTTAACTAAAAATACATAATGTGTGCATTCAATAACAGCCAACGTGTTGTATCAGTTTAATCCTTTATTTTCAACAATGACACGTCTTAGACAAAACACTTAAAAGAAAGATAAAAATTCACCATCATAACACCCATGCAAACTCTACAGATGAAAAGACATGTGGTTCCATCAGAAGGGATGAGGTGCTTGTCCAACCACATGGAATAAGCTGATCGTGCCCTTGATCCTTCTCAATACCAGTAGGTGTGGCTGGTGGTCCTCCATCTGTCTGAGATGGCCTATAATACTGGTGCAGGTCCAGGACTGTAAACAGCAAAAACAAAAATTAGATTAAACAAAGAAAGAGAGGGAAAAAAGATAAATACTATGTGCTTTGATGAACACATAAAAATTCTGATATTTACTGACCCTCATGTTGTTTCACACTCAAAGGTCTTTTGTTCATCTTTGAAACACAAGTGAATATACTTTAATGAAAACAGAGATTTTTGTCCATGCATTGAGTCCTCACAGCTGCCACCGTGATGCTTAAAGTTCTTAAAGAGATTGCAAAATGAATTTATATGAATTGAGAAGTTTGGTCCAATTTTTTTGATGAGACAGTCACCTTATATAATGAACAGATTGAAATTAGGCTTTTATTCACAAACAGCGATCAGCAAACAAATGGTTCCTGTGAAATCTCAAATGATACTGCATAACACGAGAATGAATCTCACTGGTTCTCATGCTTGAGCTTCCGTTTACCATATCTGATGTTTCAGTTGATAAATGTTTATATATGATTAAAAAGCCTAAATTCAATCTGTTTATCATAGAAAGTGATCAGGTCTCTTCAGAAAATATAGAATAAACCACTCAATTCACGTAGATTAGTTTTACAATCTCTTTATGAACTTTCTGAAGCATCATAATGGTATTTGCCAAGAGACAAATCTCTCTGATTTCATAAAAATAATTACATTTGTGTTTTGAAGATGAACAAAAGTCTTAAGTGTTAGGAATGACATGAGGGTGAGTACATGACTACTTTTATTTCAGTGAATCATCAAAACATCAAAACTTATCATCTAAACAAAAAAACAAACTTTGCAACAGTATCGAGTTTTACCTTATGGAAGTGCACAAGTCTGTCTCATCCTAATTTTCTTCATCATCACTGGACTGTTTTTCCAGGGTATCTTGGACAATCTGATTAAACATAACAACAATACAGGTGACAACTTAAGACTAGTAAAATGATGGAAGGGAATTATTACACAGACAAATCAAATGTTGACAAAAACATGCATACATACCCATTTGCCTTAGCATCTATGCTAAAGCTTTTGCTGGCCGATGCTTATAGATTTAGCCTCTTTATGGTCAGCTGAAGAGAATGAAAGAATGAGCACTTGTGCTGAGGTTTGAGAATCTTGTGGGTGACTAGGAGAGAAAAGCAAAACAATTTGATGATATATGTCTGTCAAGGCTTAATTCATACAGACCTACAGATACATCTTTCACACTATTATATTATGAAAGCCTTAAAAAAATGTATAAACACATCACACATTTAATTATTAATATATTTACCATCAGGTATGCCAGCAGAAACAATTTCTTCTGGACAACTTATATGTAGATGCCTTCGATTTGTGTCCTATTCCACATTGGTATCTCGGTCTTTTAACTGAAAAGTAATTTTAACAAATACAGACATCATTTATTTTGAAACCTGGAAACAAGCCCTGTGGACGTTTTAGTATCAGCTTAAACATGGTTGCTATATGTCTGGTTTTAATTAGTCAGTTTCTAAGCAGTAGTACTTACCTTCATTGAAAAAAACTTGGAATGCACGATCGTTAAACAGTTTCACAAATTTCTTCACTTATTGATACTGAACTTTCACCAGCATGACGACAGCTGTTGGACAGGAAAAACGCAAATAGTTGTTAATATTAAATAATGTCCAGCAAGCAGTTAACTTACTATCAGAAGATCCATTAGTCATCTCTCAAACGATATATAATTTAATGTACACAAACGTTTGAATATGAATCGCACACAGGCACAACGATTCTTTTCATATGCGGCCAAAAATATAGTTCAGCAAAACGCTGGATTACATGATCGTTCTTTGCACTGTACTTTGGAGAAGAGTATGGGAAGAGTGTACGTTAACTGCGGCGGTGTGGATATAAAAAAAAATTCGCGCCTAACCGTCTGCTGCTCGCTCAAGTTAACAGAACATGAACAGAACATTAAATAAATCACAGAAATGATTGTGTAATTTTCACCCCAAGTCTAAAACAGTGTGGCATGTGCAAACTAATCAGCATTAACTCCTCTTAACTTACCTCTTTTTGCAAGCTGGCCTCTGGCTCGTGACGGTAGTCTTAACACAAATAATGTTACCTCTCCGATGTATTAGAATTTGCAATATTATACTAAATGTTGAAAAATGTAAACTTAGTATAAAAACTGATAGAATTAAATGGTTAAAAATATATTATACCTGTGTTTGACCATTTCAGCTCCTCCTGGCCATCCACCATTAATCAAAACAGAAATAATGTGCAAGGACCGGAAATACGATCAACTCTTGACTAGTGTCAATTATATTAACTCGTTGTAATAACACTGACTCTGAACACTGACTCACACTGCAAGTGTTCATGTCGTTCAAATCGACACCAGAATCAACACTTCTCAACACTGGAAAATTAACACCATAAAAACAACTCTATACAACACTGGAAATTTTGCTGTGTATGGTGTTATCTCTCCTACTTGTCAGTGCTGTTTCTAATGCAGAGTCTATCTAACCGTTTCTCCTCCTAATCTGATCCATATCGCTTTAAAATATAGCATTCGGTGTAGAATTCAAATGAGTCCGATATGTGGTCTGTGCTGACTCGCATATATGATTCGCTCTGTGTTATCGTGTGACTATGTAATGGGGCAGACTGTGTGCACGCTGCAGTGGTTTGCATGACACAATGCAAAACCAGGCTTCATTCAGGCTTCATTATATGGAGAAAAATCCTGAAATGTTTCCCTCAAAAAACACAATTTCTGCACGACTGAAGAAAGAAAGACATGAACATCTTGGATGACAAGGGGGTGAGTACATTATCTGTCAATTTTTGTTCTGGAAATTGTTTTTCTGGAAGTGGACTTCTTCTTTAACTTTTATAATAATTGTCTCTTTAATAATTATATTAGCTTTGCAACTTTACAGATCTTATTTATATACAAACAGCTTGTAACACTCCAAAGACAAAGGAAAGCAAGAAACCGCCTCATATGATACCCCTTTAAGATAAAACTTGCATGTAAATTTCAGGTTAACAACAAAAAAAAAAGTGCTTTTTCCTGTTTTTAACTGTCACTGCTGCAACAAAAGTCAACAGATTTTACTAACAGACGTACAAATCTCTGTGTAAATGAACAAAATGACATAATGATACTATTTTTACTCCCCTATAATTTGGCTCCGTATCTCAAGAGAAAAAGGTATTTTTGACCCAGCACTACAAAATAGTGGATTACTAACAAAATATTCATCCATGACTTAATATTTTGGCTTTCTTTTTCAAGTATTTCTTTCACAAAATAAATACAAAATGATACAAATACTAAATACTATAATATAAATAATACTATATATAAATGATAAATAAATATATATATATCTTGCTCTCCCTGAACTCTGTGTATTCTGCCTGAAGACAAATCTCCAATCGTATTTTCTCCCTTAATTTAAAAAATGATTTCAAAATCAGCCTACATCACTGCAGAAGTACTGACCCAGTCTTTACAAAATGAACATGCAAAGATTAAACATCCTTAACAAAAAAGGTAAAACAGTGATATAAGACGATTTCAAAGTTGATGGGAGTTTTTCGACATACCCTAACTGTCATGAACTGGAATAAAACAGTTCAGGCAGAGTGAGACAAGATGAGCATTTGACATTTAAAAGTATATAAATTGTATTACTTTTATGAAAATACCCAGTCGTTTTTCTAGATAAGACCCTTCTTCCTCAGCTGGGATCGTTTACAACCACATTTAGGATCGTTTGAAGCCGCATTTAAACTGCATTTTGGTAGTTAAAAATTGGGGCACCATATCAGTCCATTATATGGAGAAAAGTCCTGAAATGTTTCCCTCAAAAAACATAATTTCTTTACGACTGAAGAAATAAAGACATGAACATCTTGGATGACAAGGGGCTGAGTACATTATCTGTCAATTTTTGTTCTGGAAATTTGACTTATCCTTTAAGAGCGAAGATTGCCTTAGCAAACAGCGCTTACAGATTTACTTTCTGAATGCACTTGGTTATGTTGTTTTCTACTTATACCCATAGAGTCATAATTTCACATTACAGTTGTGTGTTCCGGCTGTCATAGTGTTTATAAAGTATCATGTCAGCTTCTGGTTCATTTGTGATAAATTGATCTCCTCTTTCAATCTGCTGTGATAATGTCTCTTTTTATAGTCTGTGTAAATGAATAGAATGCTAATATGAAAGAATTACAGACAGTGGCGTACAGCTCCATTTATAGAGGGCACATGAGGGAATATGTGCCATAACCGGAAAGACTCATGAATCACATTGATTTGGTCATGGCAAAACTACTGCCACTGCAATATATGACAATCAATTCTATCATGAAGTGTGGCAACAGGCCAGCAATACCATTTAATAGCTGTGCACTTTCTTTTTTTTTTTTTTTGGTGACTGCTTGGAGCAGTTTCCTCCTGTGTAAATGAATTAGTCCGATCATGAGCTGTAAGTAGATTTGATTTGATGTGATTTTATGTGGCTGCTGTCCAAAAATTTATAGTGGCATCATCATCAAAAAAAAATAAAATAAAAAATAAATAATAATAATAATAATAATAACAAATACTTAAATAAATACATAAATAAATACAAATCAGTGACTGAAAAAAAAGCAATTTTGGCAAATACGGGTAATTTGCCATAGAAATATATATATTTTTTTTTTTTAACGTGTATGACTGTTATAATGCCAGCTCCGATCTCCTTAAAACTTTGTATGCTTGTTTAGAACCTGTTGCATGTGCTCTCCAGGCTTTGTGAAGTTTTGAGTTTTCCTTTAGGCTTCATAGGATTTTGGGTAAATTTGGACAGGTCGCTTTTCTAAACAATCCCATTATAGCTTCCCAAAGGGTAAATTTCATCTTTTTTTAATTATTGACCTAGAGAGTCCAGAGAATTGTACTGCAGTGTTTTTTTTTTTCCAGACTGAGCAAAAAAATGTTTTGCTATAGTTTTTTAAACATCTTCTCGATCATTTAGCAAACGATTTGATTTATTTTGAGATACACAAATGTCCTTATAGACACTTGTGGCACTTCGGACCAAGACCGTGCACGTCGATTTCCATGTTGAAAGGACAAATGGTTGTTTTTCTAATAGGACAAATTTTTATGTTTTTCTAATAGTGCCACCAACTGGCAAAGCTTTGCAATTTTCTGTGCGAGTTTTTACGCTCACTTGAGGTGGTTTTTGAATTGTGCGAAAAAGGGTTAATGGGAGATGAAAACGCATTTTGCGAATGAATTCCTTCACACATGCCAAAAAAGTCATGTGACTGCATTATGGAATGGGATATCTTGACTAACCAGCAGACTGATCTCATTGCACAGCATCTGAAATGTTGTTATAGTCATTAATGCCTGAGCAAAGTCTGCCGTCAAAGTATTTTTGCATAATTGCCTTAAAGAACTGTCTTACAAGACTGCATTCCCAAACAACTGGCATCCGAAAGTAATGACCGCATGTATTGTGTTTCATCTGCTCTCTCTAAATAGCAAGTAATTTATTATCTGTTAAAATTATTATATTCAGTGACTTCTCCTACTTTTTCTTAGTGATATTTAGTGCCAGTTTATCAGGAAGTGACGATTTTGTTCTCTTTGATTCGTTGGATGGAAACAGTGGTTATTTGCAAATGTTTTAAGCGATATTCCAATTTTGCGCACAAAGTAAATTTGCAACTTTGGATGGAAATGAGCCAGCGACTGATTGTTTAGGAGTTATGAGTGATTTCGTACTTTTTTTCAATGTAGCGCCCCCGTCAGGCCGACTGGGGCGAGCTTTGGTCATGTTGTAGGTGGTGCGAGTACTACCATCCCTCCAAGTTTCAAGTCTTTATGACTTACGGTTTGGTCTGCATGATCAGTTTTATGTGGAAATCGCTGATCTGTGACCATTCTAACAATTACAATAGCGTTTTACTGCTACGCGCCTGATCCTCTAAAAAGGGTGGAAGTTCCAAACTGAAGAGTCATGCATTGCTGTAAATGATATGTTAAAAAAGTATGTTGTACAGTGGATAGTTTTGTCTTTAAAATCTGATTGGAAAAATCTACAAGCCCCTGTTAAAAGGATAGTTCACCCAAAAATGAAAATTCTGTCACTAATTACTCAACCTCATGTTGTTCCAAACCTGTAAGACCTTCATTCATTTTCTAAACACAAATGAAGATTTTTTTTTTTGATGAAATCCAAGAGTTTTGTCACTGCATGTCGCTGGTAGTGTGAACGGGACTTGACTCTACAATTTCAAAATGTTCTTCTTCGTCTTTTGAAGCCATTACTCTGTTTACTTGGTTTGGAAAATAATGTCATACAGTCCACAGGTGATGTGTGACGTAAATATGGAGCTGATAAAAAGCAAAAGAAATACATCAGACAGTGTCAGTTTATTTGAACAGGTTTGTGAGCATGTGTAATACTAAAGGTTATGGTGATGATCAGTGGAAACACAAGCGAGTGTCCATGCAGGCCAACACAGGCACACACCGACTGCTGCAGTCTGCTGCTCACACTGAGAGCATGAGTTTTGAGCGTGACTGATCACTCGGCTGGCACACACTCCACTTTTACCCACCCGTGGGACACACTCCCACACTGCTGGCTGAATGTGCTGCCAAATAACTTCCACATGGCAAATTCTGACTTCCTTCAGCTTATCTGAACAACCTCTCACATTGTAATAGACGTAATATTCCACAGATGCTTAGAGAAAAAAATTCTACTTTTTGATGATGTATTTGTAGAAGATCTGTTTTTAAAGCTGAAGCTTGTAATTTTATATATTTGATTAAAATACTGTGCTAGCTTAATATGCAAAGACATGTCCATTTTTAATAATCAGTAATCAAGTAATTACTTATGTTTTCTAAAACTGCGTTCACATTAGGTGTGACTTTTGTCGCTGCATGTCGCCAGGGGCTGGCGGAGGCAAAAGTCTAAATATAATATAAATATAAATTAAATCCGTAAATACATACAAAAAATGAATTAGAGGCAGAGCCTACTTTTTTCTATTGTGTATGTTTATCTGCGGCTGAAAGGAGAATGATCACATGAGCTCAACCGTCGTCTTTTCTATTGGCTGTCGCTCCCGAAAGTCGCTTTTCATTTGCATAAAGTTGAAGGATTCTGAACTTTGTCGCGTCGCCAATGGCCTGTGTCGCTCTTGTTGCCAGAAAACTGCCAGTTCCATTGAAATGAATGGGATCGCGTTGCTTTGTCTTTGCCTGTCGCTTGTAGTGTGTTAAGTGTTAAGACTACATCAGCTTGATCAAACAGTAAAAACTAGTGAAAAAGTGTAAAATATTATTACAGTTTGAAATTACTGTTTTGATTTGAATATATTATAAGGTGTAATTTATTCCAGTGATGGTAATGCAGTTTTTTGCATCATTACTCCAATCTTCAGTGTCACATGATCCTTCAGAAATCAGTATGCGATATCCTGCACAAATAAATACGGAATTGGTGCAAACTGCTGTCCCACAACCAAAAAACACATTTAATATCATTTAAAAATTCAGATCTTAGATGCTAACCAAGATCCTTGTATTATCTATTGAAACCCACAATATTATTTAAAAATATCAGAAAACTTAATATATACAGTGGCATGCAAAAGTTTGGGAACCCCTTGCAGAATCTGTGAAAATGTGAATAATTTTAACAGAATAAGAGAGATCATACAAAATGCATGTTATTTTTTATTTAGTACTGTCCTGAGTAAGATATTTTACATAAAAGGTATTTACATATATTCCACAAGACAAAAAAACTGAAATTATTAAAATAACCCCTTCAAAAGTTTGGGAATCCTTGGTTCTTAATACTTAATACTGTGCGTGGTTACCTGGATGATCTACGACTCTGTTTTGGTTTTGTGATGGTTCTGAACAGTTAAACTGAGCACTCTTCTTCAGAAAAATCTGCAGATTCTTAATTATCTAGCATCTTTTGCATATTTGAACCCTTACAACAATTTACCTTTCAAGGTAAATTGTACTTAATTTGTCTTCCAGGAAACATGCAAGTATCTTCTGTTGCTTTCGAAGGGCAGAACTAAAAAAAAACATATTTCAACAAAATAAGAAAAAATTTGGATATATTCATTCTGTATGCTTTTAATGCATAGTGTTTCCTTCTTGAGCATCAGTGAATATTTGAGCCTTTTTTAATAGTTGTGTTTGAACCTGGAGGATTTTTCTGAAAAACAGTGCTCAGTTTAACTGTTCAAAAAAACAAAACAAAAAAAAACAAGGGACTCATGAACAACCATCACCAAAAAAAACACAGTTGTAGATCCTCCAGGTAACCACACACAGTATTAAGAACCAATGGTTCCCAAACTTTTGAAGGGTTAGTTTAATAATTTCAGGGATTTTTTTTCTTTTGTGGACTATATGTAAACATCTCTTAAGTAAAATATCTTAGTCAGGACAGTACTCAATAAAAAAATAACATGCATTTTGTATGATCTTTCTTATTTTGTTAAAATGATAAACATTTTAAAGGGGTCATCGTGTAATAATGAACATAGCATAGCGGTCGTCATTTACTCCCAACATCTGAGCCACTGAAGATGCAGTAGATTACATTTGTTAGTGAATGGAATCCGCCTCCCAATCTACATATATCCGTCTATGTTTGCGCGAATCATTCATGATCCAGCTTCACTTACAGAAGAAGTGTGTATAAGTGTTTCTTTATTAATCTTTGCGATCGCCTTTCCTTATAACGTGGTAGTTAGGAAGTTTAGCGGCTAAACGCGGCTAAATGTAACGAAGGCGCTGAGGCGGCGTTAGAATCCATATGCAGAGGTTTATTGTACAAAGCAGCAAACATACACGTAAAACCAGGCAATGGGTCGTTAACCAGAAAGCAGTCCACTCTTTCGACAGTCCAAGGGTAATCCGTAAATCGTAGTGAGAAAGCCAGGCAATAAGGTCAAACCTTGATATCAGTCCACACAGTTCAACAATCCAGAAAGGGTAATCCAAGAAATCGGTAGTCAGAAAACGAGGCAGAATCATACACGTGCAAACAAATCAGAGTAATCAGAAAACGCTTGGTAAGGCAGGTAAACTGGCAATACTTCGCAATGTGTGAGCACATGGTGAGTCCTTAAATACTGCCAAACAGGAAGTAGCAGTAGAAGCAGCAGAGGGAGCGCGCAGTCAGTATTCGGGTGATGGCTCCCTCTGCTGGCTTGGCATTACAGAACCCCTCCCTCTAGGAGCGACTCCTGGAGCTCGACGAGGACGTCCCCGTGGTCGTGGTGCTGGACGGTCGGGTCTGGCTCGGTGGAATTCCTCTATGAGAGACGGATCCAGAATGTCGTTGGCGGCTACCCATGACCTCTCCTCAGGTCCATAGCCCTCCCAGTCCACCAAATATTGGAGCTGACCCCCTCTACGCCGAGAGTCCAGCAACTCCTTCACCTGATATGCAGGCAAGCCGTCCACTTCCAGGGGTGGCGGCGGTTCTGGGGCCATCTGGCCGGGGTCAGCCTCCGGGTGGACCGGTTTGAGGAGCGATACATGGAAGGAGGGAGAGATACGGTAGTTAGGAGGAAGCTCAAGCTGGTATGTAACTTCATTAATTCGTTTAAGAATTTTAAATGGGCCTACATACCTTGGGCTGAGCTTCCTGCTGGGCAGCCGCAGCTTGATGTCCCGTGTAGAGAGCCAGACCCGCTGTCCAGGTTGGTAGGGAGGGTGTGGCAGGCGGCGTCTGTTGGCCTGAATCTCCTGATTCCTTACAGCCCGCTGGAGACGCACATGGGCACTGTCCCACACCCTCTCGCTACGCTTAATCCAGTCATCGACTGCCGGCACTGAAGACGGTTCACCTGACCACGGGAACATCGGCGGCTGAAACCCCAGGACACACTGAAAGGGGGTGAGGCCTGTAGAGGAATGGGTGAGTGAATTTTGGGCATATTCAGCCCAGGGGAGAAACTCTGACCATCTGTGTTGCTCACGACTGCAATAGGTGCGAAGATATCGACCGATCTCCTGATTTAATCTCTCCACCTGGCCATTACTCTGAGGATGGTAACCTGAGGTGAGACTGACATTAATGTCGAGTTGCTTGCAGAAGGCTTTCCAGACTTGGGATGTGAACTGAGTTCCTCTGTCGCTTACAATGTCCTCAGGTAAGCCATAGACACGGAAGACATGGTGGAAGAGGGCTAAGGCAGTTTCCATGGCTGTGGGGAGACCTTTCAAAGGAATTAAACGGCAGGATTTGGAGAAACGATCGATGATTACCAGTATGGCTGTGAACTCCTGGGAAGGTGGCAGGTCAGTGACGAAATCGATTGATAGATGGGACCAGGGGCGTTGTGGAATAGGTAAGGGCTGGAGTAGACCTGACGGTAGTTCCTTGGGGGTCTTAGATTGAGCACAGATCTGGCAGGATTTGACATAGGTAGCGGTGTCTTTGGTCATGGATGGCCACCAGAATGAGTTCTTTAGGAGATGTAGAGTTCGTGATATACCTGGGTGGCCAGCACTGAGAGAGGTGTGGACCCATTGGAGTACTTGGTGACGCATTTCTTGAGGTACGTAGTGCTTATTAGGTGGACATTGTGGTGGTGGTGGATCTTGATCGTGTCTGCGTTGGATTTCCTCCATGATATCCCATGAGACAGGGGCCAGAATGACGGTGGGTGGAAGGATGGGTTCCGGTGGATGAGTGTCTAGATGAGGATCATGTTGCCGGGAGAGAGCATCTGCCTTGCTATTTTTGCTGCCTGGTCGGTAAGTGACTGTGAAGTTAAACCGGGTGAAAAAGAGAGCCCATCGAGCCTGGCGTGGATTTAGTCTCTTTGCACCTTTGATATACTCGAGGTTCTTGTGGTCTGTGATTACTTGGAAGGGATGACGAGCGCCCTCCAGCCAGTGTCGCCACTCTTCGATAGCTGCTTTCATGGACAACAGCTCCTTGTTTCCAACGTCGTAATTTCGTTCGGCACTGGTGAGTTTTCTGGAGTAGAAGGCGCAAGGATGGAGTTTGCCTGGTTGACCATGACGTTGAGAGAGAATGGCTCCAATTCCACAGTCCGATGCATCCACCTCCACGACAAACGGTAATTCGGGATTGGGGTGCTTCAGAATAGGGGCTGACGTGAAACTTGTCTTGAGTGCGGAAAACGCTCGATCTGCCTCCTCTGTCCAACAGAGTTTCTTGGGTTTGTTCTTTAACAGTGAGGTAAGAGGAGCAGCTATGGTGCTATAATTACGTATGAATCGTCGGTAGAAATTTGCGAAGCCCAGAAATCTCTGAAGCTCCTTAATGGTTGAGGGTTGAGGCCAACCTGTGACTGCCTGAATCTTCGTGGGATCCATCTTGACCCCCTGGTGACTGACCTCATAGCCCAGGAAGGATGTCTGGTGGACGTGGAATTCACATTTCTCTGCCTTGACATACAATTGGTTCTCCAGTAGACGGGATAAGACTGCATGCACGTGAGTGATGTGTTCTGTCTCTGACTTGGAGTAAATCAGGATATCGTCAATGTAGGCGATTACAAACTTGTTCATGAAGTCCTTCAGAATTTCATTTATGAATGACTGAAATACAGCTGGGGCGTTGGCTAACCCATACGGCATCACCTGATATTCGTAGTGCCCCCTAGTGGTGAGAAATGCAGTCTTCCATTCATCTCCTTCCTTGATCCTGATGAGGTTATATGCACTTCGTAAGTCAAGTTTGGTGTAAATGGTGGCTTCCCGCAGTTGTTCTAGAGCCGGGGGTACAAGAGGCAATGGGTAACGGAACTTTATTGTGATGTTGTTGAGTCCACGGTAATCGATGCACGGCCTCAGACCTCCATCCTTCTTGGCTACGAAGAAGAAGCCTGCTGCTGCGGGGGATGTTGATGCACGGATGAAACCTGATTCTAGTGCTTCCTCAATGTACTCCTCCATAGCCTGGTCCTCCATTCTAGACAACGGGTACACCTTACTCTTAGGTGGCATGGCGTTCGGCAGCAGGTCAATGGCACAGTCCCATGGCCGGTGTGGAGGGAGTAAGGTAGCCTTGGTTTTGCTGAAAACTTCTGATAGATCTTGATACTGCTCAGGAATGGAGATTTTTACCTTCGTGTCTGGACTTTCAATGCTTGTGGTGAGACAGGGTTGTGGTTGAGCAGGAAGACAGTTCCTTAAACAGAAATGTGACCAGTGAGTTAATTCCCCTTGATTCCACGAGATGGCAGGATCATGGATGGAGAGCCAGGGGAATCCGAGGATAATCTCGTACTTGGGTGAATCAACCACATACAGGGTAATGTTCTCCTGATGAAGTAATCCAACCTGCAGTTTCACTGTCTTGGTTTGATGGTGGATGCCGTGGTCGATGAGAGTATCGTTGATGGCTTTGATTCGAATGGGCAGGATGCATGGTTGTGTTGGAATGTTGAATTTTTCTACGATGTCCTTATTGATGATGTTCAACGCAGCCCCAGAGTCAATCATCGCTGTCAGATCGAGAGAGAGGGTATCAGTTCTTAAGGTAACCGGCAGTGTCAAAGATTTGTATTGTAATATGGAGAGGTTTTGGATATTTACCTTTGAGGAGGTCTTGGATTTGAGTGGACATCCAGTGCTACGGTGGCCTGGTTCACCGCAGTAAAAGCATAGGTGATTTTGACGGCGTCGAGTACGTTCCTCCTCAGATAATCGTGAAGCGTTTATTTGCATGGGTTCGATCGGTACTTGTTCTGTTACTGAGCTGGAGCTCGGGGAGTTGCGATGATAACTCTTGGCTGAGCGTTGTTTGGGTGTCTGCCTCATGAGATTATCAAGTTTAATGGCGAGGTTAACCAGTTCTGAAAATGATGAATTCTCTCGTCGGCAGGCGAGCTCAGTTTGTAAATCACTGTTCAAACTGTTGTAAAAGACGGCTTTGAGAGAAACATCATTCCATCCGCTCTGAGCTGCTAGAGTACGAAACTCAATGGCGTAATCAGCTGCGGTGCGGTTGCCTTGACGAGCGTGAATGATTTGATTCGAAATATCCCTGCCCCCTGCGGGATATTCGAATACTTCCTGAATTTGTTGCAAGAAATAGTCAACAGATCGCTTAAACTGTGAGTCGGCATCCCATACCGCTGAAGCCCAATCGAGAGCCCTCCCTGTGAGCAGCGTCATGAGAAACGCACATCTTTTCTCTTCAGATTCAAATCGTTCAAGTTGATAATCAAAATACAGTTTCACTTGTCGAATAAACCCTTTGCATTGCTCAGCTGTGCCATCGAATTTGGTAGGGAGAGCAAAGCTTACCGTAGAAGGCATTGGTGGAGGGAGGGCTCGCACGTAGTGTGTCAGATGTTCGTTGACAGACTGCAGCTTCGTAAGCTGTTCTTGATAATTCTTTAGGAGTTCGCTCTGATAAGCAAACGCTGCTTGCAAGTTGGAGACCTCCGCTGGATTCAAGGGAGGCGAAGTATTCTGTAACGAAGGCGCTGAGGCGGCGTTAGAATCCATATGCAGAGGTTTATTGTACAAAGCAGCAAACATACACGTAAAACCAGGCAATGGGTCGTTAACCAGAAAGCAGTCCACTCTTTCGACAGTCCAAGGGTAATCCGTAAATCGTAGTGAGAAAGCCAGGCAATAAGGTCAAACCTTGATATCAGTCCACACAGTTCAACAATCCAGAAAGGGTAATCCAAGAAATCGGTAGTCAGAAAACGAGGCAGAATCATACACGTGCAAACAAATCAGAGTAATCAGAAAACGCTTGGTAAGGCAGGTAAACTGGCAATACTTCGCAATGTGTGAGCACATGGTGAGTCCTTAAATACTGCCAAACAGGAAGTAGCAGTAGAAGCAGCAGAGGGAGCGCGCAGTCAGTATTCGGGTGATGGCTCCCTCTGCTGGCTTGGCATTACACTAAAGTAAACAAGATTGTCATTCCACAGAGAGAAGAGAGGGGCGGGGTGAGCAGAGCTCATTTGCATTTAAAGGAACAACCCCTTAGAATGAGATGATTTTTGCAGAGCTCATTTTGACAAGGTAAAAAGGGTGTTGTTTTACAAAACCATTGAGAATTTTTAATCAAAGTATTTTAGAGACTTTTCATTAAGACCCTAAAGAATCATATCAACTTGTGGAAAATGGGCATCCGATGACCCCTTTAACAGATTCTGCAAGGGGTTCCCAATCTTTTGCATGCCTTTGTATAAAATCATCATTTATTGGGTACTTTCAATTGGGAGGTGGCTGTCCCAAACCCTAACCCCTAAATTTCAACTTTTAAAAAAAAGAATATTGAAAAAAAAAAAAAAAAACTGTATTTTATTCCATTTGTTGTTTTAAAAATATCTTAATGTATAATTTCTTTATGTAACTTTATTTAAAAAAAAAAAAAAATGTCCTGCATTTTTCATGTCACTACCAAAATGTATGTTTTAGTCTATTGGCTGAGACTGATTTTAATACACTCCTAAATTTATGACCAGGAAATATTCCTGTGTTACTCTCTCTCATTGCCACAAGGTGTGAGTAAAAAGGTCCCATTATTTTGAGGTAAATTGTTTCCAAAAGTATGAAAATCTTTGTGTAACTTTAAAGGGGTCATCGGATGCCCATTTTCCACAAGTTAATATGATTCTTTAGGGTCTTAATGAAAAGTCAATAATATACTTTGATTAAAAATTCTCAGTGGTTGTGTAAAACAACACCCTTTTTACCATGCAAATTTTTAGTATTTTAGTATGTATAAGTAGTATTTTAGTATGCGAGTTAAAATTCTGTAATGTTATGTGGTTGCTATCAAAACATTACTGTCACTAAAAAAAAAAAATTACTCCTAACACCATCAGCATAGCAATGCCCTGACAACCACCTACAAGTGGCTGCTGCCCCTAGTGGCACACAAATCACACACTTCACCTTTAAGCAGTTGTTTCGTCTGCTGTGCGCGATTACCGTGACCTCACGCTTCGTCAGCTCGCTCTGATGTTCCCATCCCGTCCTCAGATCTGCTAGTGACGCTGATGTAATGAGCCGCTAGAAAATGGCTGAGGATAAACATGTTTGTTTGCTCTGGGCTTCAATTCGTTTGACTGAGCCCCACTTAGCCAGCTTCATTTCCCCCCTCTCTTCCTCATTTCACTGGCTGCGCAGCTGTCTGGCTGTAATGGTGAACGACGGTGTCCTCGGCGAGTGCTAGGGCCATTCATCTTCATAGAGGAGAGAGAGACTTCATCTGCTCGACAGCACCGGCAGCAGCTGCCCCAGCCGTATTAAAATAGGTGTCAACAGAACAGCGTGTAATTGACTAATGCTGTTTCAATCTGATACCTGCTATCTGACTGACCACCCGGACGAGAGTACTGTTTCTTGCCCTCAGTGGGAGGAAAGTTGGGCACTTGTAATGCCTATGATTTTTTTTTTCTTTTGATCCTCTATAAACAGTGTCCATGTCATTACATAAATATATGGACATGGAGATATTGTCATAGTTTTGCTAATATGACTTCTATAACACACATACACACACATACATTTTGTAGATTTCTTAAACTTTGAAACAATCAGGATGCTGTATGTAATTTTTAAATTATTCCCTCTATACATTATTTTAATATGCTCCACTAAACATAATAAAAACCCAATATCAAATATTATTGAAAATGTGTGAAAATTCATTACATTTTCTTTTCTTTAAGATCCTGGGTCTCAGATTAAAAATAGTAGAAATTCTATCAATACAAATTTTCATTAGAAACAAATAAGTGCTGGAATATCAACCTAATACTTAAATGTTAAGTATGTTGTTTTTATTTGTTTGTTTATTTGTTTGTATTTTTTTAAGAGTACTAATTACAGATTTTAATTGCTTAAGTGTTAATTGTAATCATGTTTAGATTTAATGCAATTAGCTGAACTTTAGAGTAATTTTTGACCCACTTATGTAGAACATAAATGTGTCTTTATATGCATTCAATAATTCATAATTACTGTTGTCTTTGAAATATGTTTAAAGTGTACTGCCAAACTTGGAAGCATTTCTGGTAAATTATACTAAATTATACTAGTATATTAGTTATAGTTTATTAGTTAATATACTAGTACTATATTAGTTAGTTTTTATTTATTTATTTATTTAATTTGTAATTACATAATTCTAATTTTCAAGTTGCAATTTGGTACATTTGAAACAACTTAAAACCTAATAATTTTATGGTAATACTTCACAATAAGGTTCATTAGTTAACATTAGTTAACTGCATTAGTTAACATGAACTAGAAATGAACAATACTTCTGCAGCATTTGTTCATTTTAGTTAATGTTAATTTCAGCATTTGGTAATGCATTATTAAAATCACAAGTTGTGTTTGTTAACATTAGTTAATGTGAACTAACATGAGCAAACAATGAACAACTATGGAAATACTGTCATAAATGTATTGCTCATTGTTCATTCATGTTAGTTAATACATTAAGTGATGTTAACCAAACACCTTATTGTGAAGTGTTACCAATGTTAAATTAAAAGTTTTATTTTTAAGTACATTATTACAAAGTGTAATTTTTGAATGTACTTAAAATGTGCTCTCATTAATCCTCATGCAGTACAATTAAGTGCATTTCTTTTCTTAACAAGGAAAAAGTTTAATAACATTGATTTTTTTGTTTTCAAGCCCATTTACTGACATGCTTTATATGCAACATTCATTGAAACTGTCTTCATGTAGTATAGGTTTGAAAAAGAATAATGGGTCACACTTTATTTTATTCATTTTAGGATTAGGGATGTAGAATATGGTCATGCAGAATATGTGCTTTATTAGTACTAATAAACAGCCAACATGGTAATAATAGGCATGCTAATAAGCAACTAGTTAATAGTTAGAGTTGGTCCCTAAAGTGTTACTGAATAATGCAAAATTATTCTGTTTTGTACTGACTCTTTTTAGTGATTCTTGTATTGGGAATTTGATCCAAGTCTGTCAGAGTAAACGGGTTTTATTGCACAGCCAGCCCAGTGAGTTCAGTCGAGTGTTAACACAGGAATCAAGGGAGCGGGGTCAGGAAAGGAGAGATGTAGAAAGAATCCTCTAGCGACACAAGGACGAGAAATGATGTCATCTCCCAGCATGAGGTCACATCACGTGCAGAAGAAGAGCTTTGCTGTAGCAAGCTAAATAAATAAAAACATGGGCTTCAGAAATACAAGAAGACAGAGGAGGGATGTACACTTAGATCATCAAATCATGTTCCAGGTTGAGCTAGGTTTAATCAGATTTTCTGTGTCTCATCAACCTGTTTTTTTGTTTGTTTGTTTTTTAGGTCACACTTTACTTTAAGGTCCAGTTTTCATTTTTAACTAACTATTAGCTATGACTTTTGCCTTAAAAAAAATACTAATTCCTCTTTAATAATAGTTAGTAAGGTAGTTGTTAAGTTTAGGTATTGGGTAGGATTAAGGATGTAGAATATTGTCATGCAGAATATGTGCTTTACAAGTACTAATAAACAGCCAATATGCTAGTAATATGCATGCTAAAAATAAACTAGTTAATAGTGAGAATTGCTCCTTGTACTAAAGAATTACTGGTTATAATGTCTACTTGGATATTATCAAAATACTGACATATTATAACGTGGAATCTGAGGGTGCAAAAAAATCAAAATATTGAGAAAATCACCTTTAAAGTTGTCCAAATGAAGTTCCTAATAATGGATATTACTAATAAAACAATTAAGTTTTGATATATTTACAGTAGGAATTTTACAAAATATCTTCATCGAACATGATTTTTACATAATTTCCTAATGATTTTTGGCATAAAAGAAAAATCAATAATTTTGACCCATGCTATGTAATTTTGGCTATTGCTACAAATATACCCCAGCGACTTAAGACTGGTTTTGTGGTCCAGGGTCACATATGTGATGTAAGATCTGCTGTTAGTGTGAGTGTCAGCTGCAGGTCTGACTGTAAAAATAGCCTGATCTCCTCCATCCCCACAGGAGGCTTCCACTGCAAACATCACGGCATACGCCATTCGGGGTTCCCATATGGCCCAGTGTAATCATGACACATATCCAGCAAACTCTAACCTTGGTCTTTGGACATTTTGAACACACTCAAGACTGTGACATGATGTTGTGTTGTATTTTTGATATATCCAGATAAATTATGTATAAAGGAATAGTTCACCCAAAAATTATAGTTTGCTGAAAAGTGACTTATTTTCAGGCCATCTAAGATGAGTTTGCTTACAACACTTCTCTGCAGTTAATGGGTGCCGTCAGAAAGTCCGGACAGTTTATAAAGGCATCACAATAATCCACAAATGATCCACATGACATTAGCCTGTCACTGAATGTCTTGTGAAGTGAAAAGCTGTATGTAATAAATAAATCCATCATTTAGGCATTTTAGCTTCAAACCATTTCTTCTGGCCCAAATACGAGCACATAATCTATAATACGCTTCCTCCAGTGAAAATCCCCTGTTGTCGTCTAACATAAAATACACCCACATATTTGTTTAGAACTGTTTTAGAACAGTTTTCACTTGTAAATGGTGCATAGTCTTTCATATTTCTCTTCTAATTCAGATGTGACGACTTTTTCACTGGAGAAAGCACTGAGTTTTAGCCGGAAGGAATGGCTTAAAGTAAAAAATGTCTTGTTGATAGATTTGTTTAATATAAACAGGCAGATTTATGCTTTGGAAAATGTTAATTGATGTACTGTTGTGGTGGTGTCACATTACGCTTTTTAGGAAGCATGCAGCAGGCACGAATAAACGTAAACAGCCTTTAATAGGCAAACGCAGAGGTAAATCCATGACAGAAGCAAGAACAAACGCACGTACATCACAAGTAGACCCGATAGGAGAAATGAACAAACAAGAATTTAAATGCACAGGGTAATTGGGAAACACAGGTGCATGGGATTAATTAAACTAAACGAGGACAGGAACATGACCAAAAAAGAAAAAACAGGAACTGAAACAGTGACAAAACAGGTCCTGAGGTGGAGATGGAGAGCCAATGAGCCAGGGTGACAAGGTGGATCCAGAGGGCTGAGGTGGAGCCGAAGGCAGCGGTGACTGACGCAGCGGTATGGATGCAGAAGCCCGCAGTGGAGCTAGAGTTACAGATGACCAAGGTTGAGCCGAAGGGATGAAGGAGCCTGATGGAACCAGAGGGATGAGGCGCAGGATAGTCGAAGCCAGACCAAGACGGAGTCGGAAGGATGAGGGAGCCCAGTGGAGCCAGTGGACTGCCAGGCTACGATGGAGAGGAGGGAGCTACGCGCCATGGTGAAGCCACTGGATCTGATAGAGCTGATAGAGAATGGCAGACCCGCGGTGAGCCCACCGCACAGATGGAGGGCTGAGGTTGAACAGAGGGGCTGCCAGTCGACAGCAGAGGAGGAGGCATTAGCAGGTGGGAGTGTGGGTTATTTGTGAGCCTCCTCTGGGCTAAGCTCTTGCAAAGGAGCCCTCTCAGGGCTGAGCTCGGGCATGGCAGTTTCAGAAGGTTCTGATGAAGGTTGGAGCAGGAAGGTCAGCATACATGTTTATGTTAAATACCCCCTCAGCCTCTAACAGAGAAACACAACGAAAACAAAAACTGTCCAAAAATGGGAAACAAAAACGGAGGGTATAGACAAGGAGGTCAGAAGTCGGGTCTTATGTCACGTTACGCTGTTTAGGAAAGCATGCAGGAGGCACAAATAAACGGACTCAGTCTTTAATGGAGAACCCAGGGGTAAATCCACGACAGGAGCAGGAACAAACACACTTACATCACAAATAGACCCGACAGGGGAGAAATAAACAAACAGGAACTTAAATACACGAGGTAATTGGGAAACACAGGTGCATGGGATTAATCAAACTAAAAGAGAACAGGAACATGACCAAAAAAGGAAAAACAGGAACTAAAAAAGTGACAAAACAGGTCCATTGTCCTGACAGGTGGGGGGGGGGTTACTTGTGGATTATTGTAATGATTTTATCAGCTGTTTGGACTGTCATTCTGATAGCACCCATTCACTGCAGAGGATCATTGATGAACAATGCAATGTTAAATTGCTTCAAATCCATTTCAGTGAAGAAACAATCTCATCTACATCTTGGATGGTCTGAGGTTAAGTACATTTTCAGCAAATTTTCATTTTTGGGTGAAATATTCCTTTTTTGTTAGTAAAATAATTCATTTGTTCATACACTGTAAAAAAAAGTCAACTCAAATAAGTTTAGTCAACTTGAAATGTTAAGTTGTACTAACTTAAGTTGTGACAACTCAGATATTTGAGTTGACTAAACAAAATAGTTTGTTTCTTCAAATTAAAAGCTGGGCTTGTTACCCAGCTGCCTTAAAATTTTAAGTTGAATCAACTCAAATAAGGCAGCCGGATAATTATTTTAAGCTAACAGATTGTTTTTTTTACAGTGTAGTACAAATGTCCCAAAATAAGTACTCGGCTGTAAGTTGTAGCACTCTCTCTCTCTCTCTCTCTATATATATATATATATATATATACACACACATACAATATATTATTTCTCATTTTAGTATTGACATTTATACTCTGACCTGATATTAATCCCAAACAATTAATCACGCTTGTCAGTGAAATACTCACCCCTCACAACCCAAATAAAGGGTCATCACAGCTGCGGCCTGATGCTGCAATTAAAGCAGACGAGCTATTCCTGCCTAATGATGTTTGTCAGACGGGCAGAGGATGTGTCTTTGTTAAATCGTAGCCTCCAGTCGTGTCTGTACAGCCCTCGGTGTAGCTGTGCTTGCCTTAATTGGGTGTGTAGAGAATGAATCTGACTATGATTTAACTGGGAAATGACTTGAAGACTTAAATACACGTGGCTAGAAATACACTTCCTTTTTTAAGCACGTCATCAGGTGACACTGAGGCAGAATTTTAATTAATCCAAAACACAAGAGTTGGTCTTCAAGGAATATTCTTTTGTTCTCATCCGGTAGTGTCAGTGAAGTTAAATAGATAATGTTAGCATTTATGATCATGATCATCACAGAAAATTATTTTGACTCATAATTTTTTCAAAGGGGTCATAACATAAAATTTTCTGAGTTATCTATTTAAGAGGTCGTTGTTTGTTAAACCAGTTGTCTAAAACTACTTGTTTTCTGTTTCCTCCAGTTTGGTTGTCATGCTATGGTAGATATTTGCATTTGAACTCCTGCTTGTTAATAATTAGTAAGGTAGTTGTTAAGTTTATGTATGAGGTAGGACTACGTGACTAAAATATGGTCATGCAAAATAAGGCATTAATATGTGCTTTATAAACAGCCAATAAGCTAGCAATATGCATGTTTGCATGTTAAGTTGAGTTCACTCTCAAGAGAGTGAACACCAGGAAAGCAGCAGGACCAGACGGCATCTCAGGTCGTATTCTCAGAGCCTGCGCAGACCAGCTAGCACCTGTGTTCACAGAGATATTCAACCTCTCTTTATCTCAGTCGGTGATCCCCACATGCTTCAAAGAATCCATCATTGTTCCTGTCCCAAAGAAACCTCATCCTGCTTCCCTTAATGACTATCGCCCTGTAGCCCTCACCTCAGTAGTGATGAAGTGCTTTGAGCGACTGGTCAAAGACTTCATCATTTCTTCTCTATCAGACACACTTGACCCACTACAGTTTGCTTACCGTCCAAACCGCTCTACAGATGATGCCATCTCTCATCTCCTCCACACATCACTCACTCACCTGGACACTAGAGGGGGGAATTATGTTAAAATGCTCTTCATCGACTACAGCTCAGCATTTAATACCATAATTCCCTCCACACTCACCACCAAGCTGGAACATCTGGGTCTCAGCTCATCTCTGTGTCAATGGATCTGTAACTTCCTAACTGGCAGACCACAGGCAGTAAGGATGGGCGGACACCTCTCAGCCTCCCTCACTCTCAGCACTGGAGCCCCCCAGGGTTGTGTTCTGAGCCCCCTGCTGTACTCTTTGTACACATATGACTGTGTGGCCACTACTAGCTCCACCACCATCATTAAGTTTGCTGACGACACCGTCGTGGTGGGCCTGATCTCTGATAACAACGAGACGGCCTACCTGAAGGAAATTAGAAATCTGGAGAACTGGTGCCAGAGGAATAACCTCCTTCTAAACGTCAGCAAAACAAAGGAGCTGATAGTGGACTTCAGCACTAAGCAGGAGAGGAACTACCAGACACCCATAATCAACGAGAGCCCAGTGGAGAGAGTGAACAGCTTCAAATACCTCGGTGTTCACATCACGCAGGACTTGTCATGGTCCTGGCACATCAACACCGTGGTGAAAAAGGCCCGACAGCGTCTCTACCACCTCAGACGCTTGAGAGACTTCAGACTGCCCTCCAAGGTGCTCAGGAACTTTTACTCCTGCACCATAGAGAGCATCCTGACGGGAAATATCTTAACCTGGTTCGGGAACAGCACCATGCAGGACAGACGAGCCCTACAGAGGGTGGTGCGATCAGCTGAGCGCACCATCCACACAGAGCTCCCTGACCTGCACTCGATCTACAGCAGACGGTGCTGGACCAAGGCCAGGAAGATTGTGAAGGACCTCAGCCATCCCAACAATGAACTGTTCTCTCTGATGAGGTCAGGAAAGCGATTCCGCTCCCTGAAGGCCAACACAGAGAGACTGAGGAGGAGCTTCTTCCCACAGGCGATACGGTCTCTCAACCAGTACATCACACAGTACTGATCCGTTTTGCACATCCACACACATTTGCACTACCCATTTGCAGTTGGGAGAAGCCTGCGCGGGGATAAATGAGTGGAATTTACATACCATTTATCCCCTGTATGCCTCCTTACCCACTTCCACTTATACTGCACTGCACAGAACTTCTTAACTTTTTATTTATTTATTTATTTATATAATTCATCTATTTTCCTTTTATTCTGTTTCATTTTTATTGCTAGCTTACTTTTTTTAAATTATATTATATTATTATATTTATATACTGTACTTATTTTTCATATTCAACTTCTATTTTGCCGTTTTACTTTTACTTAAATTGTTTTACTTAACTGTTTCTTAATGTGTCAATTTGTTGGGGCAGTCGTGCAATACATTTCACTTCATGTCGTACCGTGTATGTATGTGAATGTGACAAATAAAATTTGAATTTGAATTTGAATTTGAATGTTAATAAGCAACTAGTTAATAGTGAGACGTGGTCATTAAAATAAAGTGCTACCAGTTTGAGATATTAGGTTGATTGAGATATTTTGTAAGTGTTACAGAGACAAAGTGTTTGCATTTTCAGGGGAATCAACCTGCAGATGGCTTACTTATAGCTGTCTCTGCATATTAAGCTGAAATAGGAGAAAATACTGAAAACCGACTCATCGACTCCACAGAGAATTAATGAGCAGACAGAAACATGCTGCGCAGACTGGGGAAGCTGTAGAAAGACACCCAGAGCTCTATTTCCTGTTGCGATGCACCTTTTGTTTATAATATCATTCTGGAAACTGCTAGACACCAGCATATGGAGCAGATGGATTCGGTTGTTTTTATTCTCACCCTCAGCTGCTGTAGAGCCCACCCAAGGACTTGCA
This sequence comes from Labeo catla, assembly GCA_012976165.1. Lineage (NCBI taxonomy): Eukaryota > Metazoa > Chordata > Actinopteri > Cypriniformes > Cyprinidae > Labeo > Labeo catla. The sequence goes on along the minus strand of VONZ01001637.1, from coordinate 61,607 downwards.
TTAGCTCTAGATAGCTGATCCGAGGCCAGATCTCAGGACATATTGCCTCTCAGTACGGCCAGCGTTTGACCCTACAGGCTGGCCAACCCCTATGTCCCACTGCACGTGGCTGCTGTACTCTGTTCCTGGATCTGTCGGCCTCGCAGACGCAGGAGTGATGTGCTGCGTGCTGTGTGCTGCTGTTCTATGTTTAGAAGCACTTTCAAAGGCCCTCCTGCTGGTTTAGACCATTACAAAAATAGATCCACACCACAGCGTTATTGTTTCTCTACTCCCAGGCCAATTTGAGGTAGAGCTGTTTGCTTATGCTGGCATATTCTCCAAATTCTGCCTGTGAGAGAGCATAAAAACTTGTCAAACAAACAATGTAAAGCTAATTAAAGCTATCTGCTATGGGGATAATAAATGAAGCGATAGTTAATGAAACCTAGGGCGTTTACATTTGGAAGGTTTGTTTTGCTTAAAACAAACTCTGGTGCAATTGAGTTTGAACAAGTGTTAATGCTGCCAGCTAAACCTTGGAGTGCACCAAACAAGCAGCCTTGGTTCACTTCCAAACAAACGTTGGTGCATTTCGACTGATATGGACCAAAGATTTGTAAATGATTGAAAAATAGGATGTGATGTCATAAGAAAATGGTGCAATTGCTTTGTTAGTTTGGTTCATTTTAATAAGTGTAAATGCTGCCATCTGAACCTTGGTGTGCACCAAACAAGCAGCCTTTTAAGCAGTTTTGGGCATGTTACTGTAAAAAAGTAATTAGTTATAGTTACTAGTTACTTTTCAGTAACTGAGTTACATTATTATAAAATTACTAGGGAAATAACTATTGTGTTCTTTAAAAAAAAAAAAAAAACTTGGATACCCCCAATTAGTTTACTCACCAGACTAATATTATATCTGATATACTATTATATAGTAGTCAACATTTGAAGTAGATCATGAAGGTTCATCTAAGTTGTCCTAAGACAAGAATGGGTATTGTTTTGGTTTTAGGACAACTTTTATGAAAGGTTTTGATTCACTTTAAATGTTGACTACTATACATATATAAAGCTTAATGGCACAGTTTTTTTAATATCTGAAAGTACACTTAGCATCAGTCAGTCAAGCATTATAATATGACATTATGATAATTTAGATATCAAAACTACTACGAATTCTACTACTAACAATAATATAAAATGCACTAAGGATTAATGAGCTGCTGGGTTCATGAATATTAATCACAATGTTTGATTTGCTGAAATCAAAACAGGGTCGATAATAGATGAGCGTCAGCCAATGAGATTGCCGTTTGCGCATTAGTTTGTTTTATTTTTTTGTGATAGTTGTTCATGAGTCTATTGTTTGTCCTGTTAAAATGCCCACTGTTCTTCAGAAAAATCCTTCAGGTTCCACAAATTCTTTGGTTTTTCAGAATGTGTGTGTATTTGAACCCTTTTCAACAATGACTATGATTTTGAGATCCATTTTTTCACACTGAGAACAACTGAGGGACTCATATGCAATTACAGAATTTTCAAATGCTCACTGATGTTCCAGAAGGAAATGCAAAATTTATTTAGAGCCAGGGGTGTAAACTTTTGAACAGAATGGAGATGTGTACATTTTGTTCTTATTTTGTCTAAGTATCTTTTTTTTTTTTTTCATTTAGTACTGACCTTCAGAAGCTACAGAAGATACTCACGTTTCCCAGAAGTCAAAATAAGTTAAATTTGATCTGATCTTCAAATTCAAAAAGTTTTCACCCCTAGCTCCTAATGCATTGGGTTTCCTTCTGAAGCATCAGTGAGCTTTGAACCTTCTGTAATAGTTGTCTATATGAAGTCCCTCAGTGTGAAAAGATGGATCTCAGAATCATACAATCATTGTTGGAAAGGGTTCAAATATACAAAAATGCTGAAAAACCAAAGAATTTATTGGACCTGAACAGTGTGCAATTTAACTGTTCAGGACAAACATGTATGTAAACTTTTGAGTGGGGTCTAGACCAGCACTATACTAGATCAACACTAATCGAGTCCAGATCAATGGTGGAATTTTAAATTTGTTGGTAGACCCACAATATTCAATAAAATGTGTACACTTCCAGAAAAAATCATAGGACAGATAAAAGAGTGTAAGACATAGTGGAGGTGGAGTCCTATTATTGGTGTTTGCTAGGATTCAGGCATGTGTATGCGGATGGACCTCCTGGCATGACAGTGTGACGCCGCCATTAAAAACCTCTAGCTCTGAGTGTGAGCAGTGTCACTGGGCCAATTAGCCTGTCACACAGAAACACACGCACGCACACACACACACACACACATGCACGCACTGACTGACAGCTGCCACAACTGTGCCGTTGACATTCACAAAAAGACTAAGAGAGAATGAGAAAAACAGAGAGAGCATGCAAGAAACTGGAGCATGTCTGAGGGTCACTGTGTCATTTATGGCTGGAAAAATTTGATTGATTTCTTCTCTGCAAGCTGCGGGTCACTGTAAAGATACTTTGTTTACTCTACTGGCATAGCATAGCCGTTTAAGATGACATGAACAAACATCAATGACTACCCATTTTTATCACCAACCTCTATATTTTCCATTCATTTGATTCATTGACATTTCAGAAGCTGTTCTAAGCCTGAGCCAAACCAGCTTGCTCTGAACTTTCTTTCTGTATCTGTGGAATACAAAGGTAAATTTTGAGGTGATTTGTTGTTGTCACTTCTACAAGGATTTTAATTAAGTAAACATAGGTAGAAAATCCTCAGACTTGGGTAAGGCACGTCAACGTTATCTGTATAGACAGTAGATTTTGAGTAGATGTCACAGTGATGTCACTTGCAGCTGCGCATGCATAGTGGTTACAGAAAAACACTGGTAACCAGTGGAGGTAAATGGGTAAAATCCATGGAATAAGAGGAAAAAATATATTTTTGTGCCTTTTGATGTCAAAATTGGAATGCAAATCATTTTTATAGAATACTGTAGTCAAAGAGACCATTTGAAGCTAAACACATACTTTTAAACGGACATACTATGGATGAAAACTGCTATGATTACTCTACTTTTAAAGCATGCATTTGCTTTAAACAATAGGTCTACATAACATTCACATATGCTGTTCATAGGGAACATATTGTATTAGCCTTACAGTTACAGCATGGAATATTATTTAAACCTATTACTATTAACATTTTTACATAACATTTTTATTTTTATTTTATCTCACAATTCTGACTTTTTTTTCTCACAAATGCAAGTTTATATCTCCTAATTTGGACTTTATAACTTGATTTAACATAACTAGTGAGTTTCTTAATTCTGAGGGGGAAAAAGCCAGAACTGTGGGATATAAACCCTAAGCCGAGGGGAAAAGAGACAATGATGAGTTGTTTCTCCTCTAGAGTTGTGGGATATCTCGGAATTGCAAAAATAAAGTCAGAATTTTGAAATATTAAATCAAATTTACCTTTCTTTATTCTTTTATTCCATGTCTCCATAGACTGCCACTTGAACCGCCCACAAAAAAGCATCATCTCTGTTTTGGATCTGTAAGACTAACCCACTATCTAATGTCAATTTCGTTGAATAAGAGTGCTTATCGCTGGGTGACAAGCTCTTGTAATATGCGAATAACATTTTGAAAATGACATCTAATTAATATAATCTAAACTCTTTTTAAATCTAAGTATTTTGTACTGTATCCATGTAATTCTCTACCCGTAAATGCTGTAAATGGTTTCCTGCAACCATGCTGCGCCCACATCCCGAATGTTTACAAACAGATAATTAGTTATAGTGCATTTCACACATGCTGGTAATTTATCTTCACTTTCTCTGGCAGAGCAATATCAAATATAGCCTTAATGTCTTGCACAAATTTGCACTTATGACCTTTTACAACTAGCTTTGGAACATTTGTAGAAGATATGAATTTGCTCGTGTCCCACAGCCCTGGGAAAGCGCAGAGCAGTAAATATGATGACACATTAATATCATAAACGTGCAACTAGTTGACTAAATGAATGACTAACAGTCGACTAGGTAAATCTTTGGTCGTGGCAGCACTAGTGGAGTCAGAGCTCCTTTATCTAAACCAATCCCTATATCCCTAGTCTTAGTCAATCAAATGTTCTTTCTAACTTTCTCACTCTGATTAAAAGTGAACAGCGTGAAGGTGTATAGAGCTACCGAAATCATCCTGTGTCCTCCCAGCGGCTTAGATCTGCCAGTGCCTGTGTCGGCGATGTGTCTGTCTGGCTTTAATTAGGATAGAGTGTTCCCAGCTGAAGCTCTCACCTGCTCAATACTCACCGTCAGCTCGTGCTCTATCAGAAGACCCTGTCCCTTCCTCTCAGCATGGGCCAGAGACTGTTTCTCTCATTTCAGGCAGAAGCTGTTATCAGTTGTGTGATTCCTGAAGCCTTTATTGCAGGAATTGACTGAAGCTCAGAGGGTCAGATCCCAGAGTACACAATGAACAATATTGGGAGTGTTGCTGTCTCTTTAGTGGAAGTCAAGATATGGTTGATCTCCACCTGGCTGAGGATAAAAGCCATTGCTCAAAATGTGATGGTCAAATGGAGAATAAATGTACATTTGAAATCAAGTCATAACCACCATAGTCAGATTAATGGCAAACTTTGGTTACAATGAGTTATAATGCAATGAGCATTATGAAGGTATTTATTCAAAATGCCTTATAAAAGCACAAGTGTATGATCAGTGTTCTCATAAATTATTGTAACCAAATTTAAATTGCATTTTGACACTTACCTCTTCATGTTATGATGCATCATATAGTATTGTAAGCCCTTAATGTAATAGTTCTTAATGTAATAGTATTATGCTTAAAATATCTATTTAAGGCATTATAAATACTTTTATAATGCATTATATTTGCTTTATAGAAAATATCACAGTTGGCCCTAGTTAAAAAGCAATACATTTAAAATGCATTTATTTTATACTTAGTATATTTCAAGTCTATTCACATATTTACTGACATATCGCTCAAGACTTACTGATATAAAAATTGTAATTAAACTTTTTTTGTAGTACTACTTGTGCACAATGCACATTTCTTAATATTAAGCCTAAAATATGTTTTAATGTCACTATTGATGAGGATTGTATGATCTTTAATATTGGTCTTTAAATGCAAGATATTTGAAGTGTACTTAAAGTATATGTGCAATAGTTCCACTTTAGCACAATCAAATATACTTTAGTATATCTTTAGTTGGACTTCAGAAGTACTTTCTCACAATTAAAGTGCATTAAGTACAAAATTAGTTCCAGTTTAACAGACTTTAAATATACCAGTTTAGTATACTAAAAATACAATTGCAGAGTATTTTTATTGAGTACATGAACTATATGAAGAGTTCAGATGCAAAAGCCTCTAAATTCATCTGACGTGTTTCTTTAAAATGAGCATTTCTTTCTGGCTACTTTGTATAGGTTTCAATGTAAGTGCTGGTACTTCTGATTGGGCTCAGGCTGGAATTTAGCAAGTCTGAAGTAAAAGTATTTGATGGACGTATAATATGTGTCAGGAGCATTCACTCAGTAGCATTATCTCATTTTTGACCGAAATGGCTTTTAGCTGGTTTTGCATCTGAACTGTTCATATGTAAATGTATTTGTAGTATACTTAGCATTAAATAAATGTATTTTAAATACATAAATACATTTACTATACTTATTTTTCACCAGGGTTAAAATCAGCATATTAAAATGATTTCTGAAGGATCATGTGACTGAAGAAATGGCTGGTGAAAATTCAGTTTTTCATATATATATATATATATATATATATATATATATATAAACTAACCAACCCTAAACCTTTGAACAGTTGTGTATTTTGATAATGCAGAATAAGTAACTTTTATTAATATATTTCTATAATCAGGCATTGTTAATGGAGAAGTCCACTTGCAAAACAAAGATTCACATATAATATACTCACCCCCTTGTCATCCAAGATGTTCATGTCCTTCTTTCTTCAGTCGTAAAGAAATTGTTTTTTGAGGAAAACATTTCTGCATTTTTCTCCATATAATGGACTGCTATTGTCCTCCAATTTTGAACTTCCAAAATGCAGTTTAAATGCGGCTTCAATCGATCCCAATTGCGGTTGTAAACCAGCCGAGAAAGAAGGCTCTTATCTAACGAAACGATTGATTATTTTCATAAAAATAATACAGTTTATATACTTTTTAATATCAAACGCTCGTCTTGTCTCGTCTATGCCTGGACTGTTTTTTTTCAGGTTCATGACAGTTAGGGTATGTCGAAAAACTCCCATCTCACGTTCTCCCTCAACTTCAAAATTGTCTTGTATCACTGTTTTACCTTTTTTGTTAAGGGTGTTTGATCTTTTTTGCATGTTCACTTTGCAAAGACTGGGTCTGTACTTCTGCAGCCATGTAGAATGATTTTGAAATGTTTTTTGAAGTTGAGGGAGAAAATACGATTGGGGGTTTTCGACATACTGTAACTGTCTTGAGCCAGAATACACAGAGTTCAGGGAGAAAAAGACAAGATGACCGTTTGAGATTAAAAAGCATTTAAATTGTACTTTTTTAATGAAAATAACTGATCGTTTCGCTAGATTAGACCCTGCTTCCTTGGCTGGATTCGTTTACAACCGCAATGGTGGTCATTTGAAGCCGCATTTAAACTGCATTTTGGAAGTTTAAAATCGGGGCACCATTGCAGTCCATTATATGGAGAAAAATCCTGAAATGTTTTCCTCAAAAAACATAATTTCTTTACAACTGAAGAAAGAAAGACATGAACATCTTAAATGACAAGGGGGTGAGTAGATTATCTGTGAATCTTTGTTTTTGAAGTGGACTTCACCTTTAATTACAGGCGCAAACAGTCAGAAATAAAACTTGAGGTTTTAAGCCAAATAACTCTCACTGTGTATCATCAACACGAAAATCTCACTCCAGATCACCTCCTTCTGTTTACTGCATACTGAGTGTACTTAGGTCATTAAAAACACACTTTTTTTTGCTACAGTGTGCCAACAATATTTTACTGTTACTGCCAATGTAGCCTCTTCAAAACATGCTGCTGAAGTGACTTGTGATTTATATATTTATAGTTTAGCTGTGAGCCCATAATGCTCTCTGGCCATTCTCCTGAGGCTATCTGTCTTCAAACCCTGATCCTATAGAAGCATGAAAGACAGAAATAGAGCCCTCTTGTCTCTGAAGATGGATTTGTGTAAGTGTTCTACCATTCTGTGCTTCATTAAGGCTGATGTCGCCGCTGTTCTTCTCAAATATGAAGGCTTTGGCCCTTCATAGCTTGTTAAGTGTGTGCTGGAGTGGATCGGTATTGAGCTGGGGTCAACGTGTCTGCTTTGGGCCCTGGACTGCGGTCATGAAACACTCAGGCCTGAAATGTTGAGGATTATGATTACACACTCCCGCTTTTGACCTATTGTTTTGTAAAGGAAACCTCTAGATACCAAATTAATTTTCTTTTTGAATTCAGCAAATGAGCCTGTCTTTAGTTCAGATATTAATTATCTCTTGGCACAGGCGAGGAGATCAGTGCCAAAACTGTCCTTGTTTGAATATTATATATCAGAGGACTGTTTAAATCAGCTGAGTCAAACTCACACTGCTCTTATATTGAACCTGCTGAAAGCAGCAACACAGCTTGCAGCTCTACTCTACAGTCGGCAGCTCAGCCTCCCTAGTGGCTCCTTGCTATTTGTACAAAGTTAGTCCTTTGTCTTTATTGACACAGAAGAAGCTGTGTAGATCCTATAATTAAGCAATAAGGTACAAGCTGTATAGGCTCTGATTTTTTCGCTCTGTTTCAAAACCAAATGAGCTGCCTTGCTGTGTACTGCTTACAGAGGCAGCTACTTAAAACATGTTATTTGCTTAAAATTACACTGAGCTGTGTCTGAAATCGTTTATCACCAGTAGGTACTACCAAATATTCCAGTATGAACTGCAGATTGCTAGTACATACTATATTTGTTTTGAAACTTTGTGATCAGTAAAAAAAAAAAAGTTTGTTTTTGTATGAATATCACTAGTAGGTACAATATTTAGTTTTGCAAAGTCTCATGTTGCTAGTAGGTCCTATATTTGTTTGAAACTTCCTTTGCGTTCTATATCAGAAAATCAGAAATCAGAAATTCAGATGTACTACATCATTCTGTCATATAGTACACATACTAGTTTTATTGTTAATGAAAAAAGAAATAACATTTTAATGCATTTCAACCAATTAACTGTCAGCTACAGCCACTGCATCCATTGTCTTTTTATTTTCTAGTATTTATGAATGTATTTATTTAAGAAGAATGTATTGAATAATTAAATATTGAACTGCAAAAATGTATTTTAAAAATAATTCAACATTTAAAGGCTTCTTTTCATCTCCAAACAACCATATACACACACAAAAAACATACTCCAATAATCTGATTTATTCTTGTTTTTCTTTTTTTTCCCCCCTTCTCTTCTGCCTCATGACACTGTTATATTTCTTTGTCTCCTGAAGGTACAGTTCTGATATTTCCATTTTCTCTCTATTTTACACAGTGTTTGCCCATCCCAGGCCATGGATTTGTGCTGGACAAGTATAAATGTCACTGCAAAAGTGGCTTTTATCATCCAAGCAGAGTTGCAGTCAATGGCTATAAAAGTAAGTAGCATGTTAAAATGTTATGGATCAATCTCTGTATGTTGTTTTTGAAGAAAACAAGCAATATCAAGCAATCTTCATTTTACTTTATTTTATATATTATTTTTTATAGCGTATGTTTTTTTTATAGTACAGTACATTCTTAAAAATAAAGATGCTTTAAAAGGTTCTACACAGCGATGCCATGGAAGAATCATTTTTTGTTCCACAAAGAACCATTCAGCCAAAGATTCAGTTACGAACATCTCTTTCTTACCTTTTTATAATCTAAAGAATCTTCTTTTGCCACAAAGAACCTTTTGTGAATCAGAAAGGTTCTTTAGATGTTAAAGGGGTCATCGGATGCAAAATTCACTTTTTCATGTTGTTTGAACATTAATGTGTGTTCAGTGTATGTACAAATCTACCTTATAATGATAAAAATCCATGCATTGGTTTTTAATTAATCTGTAAAAATAATATCCCCTTTTTCAAATCGAGCCATTCTCAGATGCCTGTCGGTGTGCCGTCACACCAACAGAGGCCACTCCCACGATAGTTGATTGACATGAGCGTCTTGCCTCAGATAAGCTGTAACAGTCCGACCTCCATTGTTTCAATGCCGGAGTAGGGATGTAAGTTAGACAAGAATATCTCCAACTGAGCGACTGAGGTGTTGTGTTGCTGGATGTAATAATGAACGTAGTGGTCGTCATTTATTCCTGACATCTGAGCCACTGAAGATGGAGTGGATTACGTTTGTTTGTAAAGGGAATGTGCCTCCTGATCTACATATATCTGTCTATGTTCGCGCGAATCATTCGTGATCAAGCTTCACTTACAGCAGAAGTGAGTATAAGGGTTTTTTTATGAACCTTTGCGATCACCTTTCCTTATAACTAGTTAGCAAGTTTAGCGGGTAAACGCGGCTAAATGCTGCTGAAGTAAACTGGCTCGTCACTCCACAGAGAGAAGAGAGGGGCGGGGTGAGCAGAGCTCATTTGCATTTAAAGGAACAATCCCTCAGAATGGGATGATTTTTGAAGAGCTCATTTTGGTGTTACACAACCTTTGAGAATTTTTAACCAAAGTATATTATAGACTTTTCATTAAGACCCTAAAGAATCATATCAACTTATGGAAAATGGGCATCCGATGACCCCTTTAAAGGTTCTTTATGGAACCATTTAGACAAAAAAAAAGGTTCTTCTATGGCATTGTAAAGCACCTTTATTTTTAAGAGTGTAAGTAGACGGAGTTAAGTGCCATGCTCACAATATAGCTAGAACAAGATATGAACTTGCTACATTAATGTTAAAGGGATAGTTCACCATAATTCATAGTTCAGAACGCCAGCTCCTGCGTCAGCATTACCATACGCTGGCATTGCGGTACTCTTGTAAACACACAGTGAAGTCTGATGTAAAAGAGAAGAAATTGTTGAATAAAGTTGTTGTTTTTTATTTGCACACAAAATGTATTCTTGTAGCTTCATAACATCACGGTTGTTTATGCAGAATCAAAAAGCTCTCCGATTTTAGCAAAAACATCTTAATTTGTGTTCTGAAGATGAATGAATGTCTTACAGGTTTGAAACGACATGAGGGTGAGTAGTTATTGACAGAATTTTCAGTTTTGGGTGAACTATCCCTTTAAATGTGCATACGATTAGGCTGCCACCACATTTTCATGAAAATGTTATTGATATCCTGTCTGTCCATATGATTATCCATCTATAAGTCTACGCATTTTTGTCAAATGCAGTGAATTTCAGAATGCTTTACTTATTTGAAGTGTTTTTTCTTTAATGGCTTCTTTATTCAGTTTCATAAGTCTACATTTTCAGTGTGGGACCCAATGTGCAGTTAGATGCAATATCTTACATAAATATTTTATTCACTCTCTCAGACATGCACTTTTTTTTTAGCACTTAGCATACATGATGTCATTTGCCTCTCATCTTATTGGAGCACTACAAGACCACACCCCTTATGTCTAATTAATTAGTTCTCTGTACAAAACCCAGTCACTTCAGGGTTTTCCCACAATGACCTTTCCAAAAACTTGTATGCTAAAAAAAGGCGAGAGAGAGCGAGACATATAATTAACAGTATGCTGGCAGTATCTGGCAGCACAGTTGACACCCACAGGGCCCTCCTTCACACCTCTTCAAACACAACATTGTCTAATTCTAGTTTGTTTTTAATATTTCATTCTGCCATCTTTAAAACTGTTACTTCATATGCAGAGGACAATTTATTTCCCATTGTTTGTTTTGTTTTAAGCTGCATGTGAGGCTGGCATTATGCTGTAAGAAATCTGATTATGTGAGACTACTCAAATAGTTTTGCTATGGGTTTGTAGTTGTGGTGAAAGTCAGAAAGTTTTATCTGCTTTAAGAACAGACTGTAGAGCTGTATTCCTTCCATACTGTGCAGAGAGAGGTAGAGAGGCAGACAGACATGTGGACATCACCACAGGTCCTCCATCTGTGATAGCTCCTCTCTGGATCTCCTCCAATGATCTCTGATAAGTATGTTCCTGGGAGAAGTTGGCTGTCTTTTCTGTTTCTCGTTTATCTGCTCTACTGAGCCATCATCAGTTCAGTTTTCTGAAAAAATAATATTGATAGGTTTGTTAAGAATGTTAGTCTCATGTCATCAGTTTTATGTCAACATTTTTATTCCATATATTATAGTAAGATAACTTAAAAGGAGTAGGTCACCCAAAATTAAAAGTCAGACACTCTTGTTGTTTCAAACACACAAAAATTAGCTTTTACACGTGAAAAAAACTGTATAAATTGCATCTTAACACTGTAACCTGCATATTTGCTAGGGATGTCACAATTCTCAATATAATATCAAACCGTTTGGTACGACATCCACGGTTCAATACGCGCTTGTGAATTGCGTGTTTTTGGTTTTGCATTTAAATTATTTTATTGTTTTATTTCTCTCGGAATTTGCTGTGTGTGCCCGTGATTTCACGTGCTGAGATGAGGAAACGCTTCCCCGCTTATATTTGAAAAAGCAACACACACAGAGCATCTTCCCTTCTAATGGCATGCAATGATAAGCCTTTCTAAACCTGTTGTCCAGCAAAAGAGTTACAAAAACAAAAGTTATAAAAAACATTATAACTTGTGTTTAATTCACAACATCAGTTGAGTGTTTAAAATAACTTACTTATGTGATCTGATGAAGATTCTTATCACAGAATGAGGCAGACAATAATAAATTCTATACTAATATTCTATGTATGTCGATTAGCAATGGCTTACAGATATACTTAATCATTGTGAAAATACACAAGATTTCATAAAGGCTTGAAGAACAGATAAACCATATGTTATTGCAGACAAGTGTTTATTGTCCTTACATTTCATCATTCATAACATTTATCTTGTTTTTATTCAGTTACAGCGATAGTGTGCCTTATCAGGGTTGTCAGGTTTTCACAACAAAACTCGCCCAATTGCTACTCAAAACTAGCCCGATCGCGTTTCAAAGGGGGTCCCCCATTAAAAATCGCCATTCCGGATGATAAAATAAATGTTTTTTTTGTTGGGGTTCCTCTGGTAAATTTGTATTTCAGGGGCTAAATATGACATTATTGGGGTCACTTCAACCCACGAACATTAAAAACAACCCGCGGCAACAGTGTTAAAGTAGCCCAATACCGTGGGAAAACCGCGGACTTGGCAACACTGGCCTTTATCCATATTAGACATTTCCTGGCTGGAACGGACCATAATTAGTGCTACTTGTGGATTTTCTGCAGGAGGGCGCCCTCTGGCATCCAGTATGAATGGAAAATATAATACCTCTCTCAAAAAATAGTATAGTATAAACAATATTATTTATTATGCTTTTTACATTACTATTCATAAAGTATATCATGGTCAATATCTAATCTGTTATATAAAGTAACAAGTTTAATTTCACCAAAATATCTTTACCGTGAGCCCTCACTGCTGTGATTGGTCAGATGGCACAGTCTTTTATGATTGGTTTACCACGTACAGCGTGTGTCGGAAAACGATACGCCCATTGCCTGAACTGAATGACAGCGCTAAAGACTTGTCAATACATAGAAAAGATGGCATCGATTCTACTTTACCAATTCAAGACGGAGTTTGAAATGGCTGAAGTGGCTCATTGACAAGTTAGCACGGACTACCGTGGAAAGTGCTCGTAATTTGCTTATGTAAGCGAATATGTTCTAAACCTCTATGTTGTAAACTTTAACACTGTATAATGCATTTAGCGGTTTTCACACCGAACGCGGAAAGCGCTGGGCTGGCCGCTGGGTTCAGTGCAGGCCTTCAGAGCACAGCGGCAAAAGTGCAACTAATTTAAACTTTGAGCTGGGCTTGCGCGCCAGTGGTACGCTCTGTTACGCCTGCACTTTGGTCGACGCAGAAACAAGCCATCCTCACGCGGCACAAGCAATTGAAGTGAATGGGTTTCATAGCTCCATTCATTACTCCAACGAATGAGACAGACATACAGTCAAGCTGCATCAATCACAAATTTTTAGACTACAATGGGCCCACTGCTGAACAACAGAACTACAGAAGCATGAGTTAGCCGGTTGGCAAGATGTGCGGGGGTTGTTACACAACATAACATACACAACTACATATTTTGAACGATCACTAGAAAATACAATCTTTGTAGATTCATCTTTTGGAAGTGAATATAAAACAAATTTACTCTCACAGCATACGATACAGCGTCTTCTCGACATCACATAAACCACTGTGAAATTTTACTGTGTTTGTGAGCGGGCAAGTTGTTCGCAGCATAGAACGTGGGCGGATATTATGCAAACGTATTACTTCATGATGGATAGCTGTAACAGATTAAGATTCAAATTCCTGAGGACTCGTTCAGGCGATTGTGAGCCAACACTTTTGATAGACAATAACTTTATTTATCGTGCACTGTCGGCTTCACAACTTTGCAGATAGTTTATGTTCACATACAGCTACATGACACACTACATGAAAGGTCAGATTTGAAAAGGCATAATAGGAGCACTTTAATAAATGATTATATGTAATTTATCTGCTCCATAAATAATTCTACATACTTTATCTGAATTATTTAGAATCCACATATGCTCATTTTTCATCAACCGGTCAAAACCGTTACTACTAAAGTTGTGTTCCTAATCGCAATGCTGCTTTGTCCACGGAGGTTATTGGAAACAGCTGTAATTCAGCTTTCCCGTAAGTGCCACCTAGTGTCAGATAGTGGATTTACAGACACTTGCATTTTCATTCAGCGTGTGTGCAGTTTTTCGCCATGCTTTCACACAAAACGAAAGTACACTGCGTGCTGTGCACACATGAGATTGTTATTTAAACGTTGGTTTATGCTGGATAGTATTTATTACCATGAGTCGTTCAAATCGCGGTATTGAATACGGGTTTATTGATAATTAAAATATAAAACGGTAATACTAACTTTGGGGAATTTTATGATTTTATGAATGACCGGTTATCGTTTCATCCCTGACAGGAAGTAAAAAAAAATGTTGATATGTGCCATTTAAAGTTGTGCAAATTAACCTAAGAAAGGAGAAAATAACTTTTTTTGTACATTTACATTTGGCAGACCCCTTTATCCAAAGCAACTATTGCATTCAAGGTATACTGTTTTTTATTATTCTATATTATTACACGGCTTCATGGAATACTCGATTCTGACTGGTCAGTCACAGCATTCCAAGGGTCGATATTCCCAGATGAGGACCTGTAAAAACCAACAACACAGGCTCATCTGGGTAACTGCCTGTAGGTGGCACTGTTAGCTTATTGGGATTTTTTCTTTGTGAAAGCTTTGCGTGTGCTTGGCTAATAAAATAGTAGAACTCAATTCAGTATTATAAGTACAGTTATTTAATTGTGTCATCCTGGTATGGCAGACTCGCTCTCTCATTTCATACAAATGCAGCTGCTGTCATTTTGCAACAATGTTTTCTACACTGTAATGGCTTATAAGATAACTAACAAACTGGTAAGATTTTGAAACATTTTCATCTTAAATCAATATATTTTATTGCCAAAATTATTTATGTGGTGAAATGTATAATAAGTGCTAGCTACGTCTGGTTTGAACTTTCCGCCTAGCAACTGCTTTCTTCACGGAAGTTCTGCATTCAAATAATTTAACTAATATCAGTGTTTTTTGTCTAATTATTTACTTTTGTGGCAAGTAGCCATGTAATAAGCAGGATCATGTACATCCAGCCGGTTGCTATCACAGAATAAAGGCTTATTAGCAGCCCAACGTGAAGCAGGTTAATCAGGGTTGCCAGGTTTTCACAACAAAACCTGCCCAATTGTGTTTTGAAAAGGGCTCCCCCGTTAGAAATTCCAGGGAATAAAATACACATTTTTTTTCGCTGGGTTCCACTGGTAATTTCGTATTTCAGGGGCTAAATATGACGTTATTGGGGTTGCTTCAACCCGTGGACATCAAAAACAACCCGTGGCAACAGTTTTAAAGTAGCCCAATTCCATGGGAAAACCAAGGACTTAGCAACACTGGGCTGGATGTACATGATCCCTTACTTATCTTTCAATGTGGGTAATCACTGACTGCCATTAAACAGCTAATGCAAAAAAAAGAAAAAAAGATGAATATTGATTTCTTAGTTCACCCCAGATCACAGCTGGATTTTAAGAGAAAGTAAATCTATTGAATACCATGAAATTGTCATCATAAAAAGAGCTGAGATGTGTAATTGTGGCAGAAACAACTGGTGCATCAAAGTGACGGCCCAGATGGTGTGTACACACCCATCCACCCTGGCTAGCACATGAAACAGTGTGAGTTGCCTACTGATGAGACCACCAATGACTGGAGGGGAGGGTGGGCTGGACCACTTTAAATGTCACGTCTGTGCTGCTAATTTCACAATTGTTTGCGCTTTTTTTTGTTGGTGTGATTATAAAGTATGCAAATTTATGCAAGCGGTAAGATACAGCCGTTAAAATGCGGGGCTGTTTAAATGAACATAATGTAATACTATTTGATATATTTTTTTTTTTTTCTCCAGGGAAAGCAAGTAGGAAGGGCACGGAGAGTTTGCCACATCACAGGGATGTTCCAGAAAGTTCCAGCCACTGTCTGCCCTGCCAAGAAGGCTGTGATTTCTGTGAGGACGACGTGCCCTGCGTGGCCCGGGGTGACGGCGCCCTGCGTATGGCGGTGTTCTCCTTCCAGGGCTTGTGCATGCTGGTGGATTTCATCAGTATGGTGCTGCTCTACCATTTCCGGAGGAACAAGGTGAGCATGTGCTGCCGGAGGGAGCTAATTAAGATGGCAACTGTTTCCGTGAAGCACATCCTGTTCTTATTGACACCGGGGTGTTTCCATGCTGAGTTACATTACAATTAGTCACTCGTACGCAGAGTGTACAGTATTATACCTGTTAGGTGACATTTTATTCCCTGTTAAATTAGAAACGGAATGGTTTTGAGATACATTATTACAAAAAAGCTGCATGTGTGATCTACATTATGCATTATGCATTATGCCTGTGGCTACATTTTTACAAAATTATTTTACTTCGCTTCTTGTACATTTTACAAATCATTGTGAAAGGACAATTGAGCAGTGCTAAAAGTGTACATTTAACCAGAACAGATGAATGTAATTCTGGCAATGTTCTATGATGTTCAGTGTTTCCCCTGCCATTATATTAGGGGTGCAGCCCCCTCCCCGCACCCCGCCACCCTTAAAGGTCAAATAAACTTTATTTTCTATACTGCCAGATCCCAACAGAAGTCATTTAAGGTTACATTTTGCTATAGAACAGGTCTACAAACAAAATAGTTATTTATTTATCTTATTTACACAACGGCATGTCATTTCTGTCTCTACATGGACGCGCGTCTACAATTTCTACGTGAATACGTGGACGGGATCGCGGAGTCCATTCATAAAAATGGAATTACTCTATAGCACAGAATGCCACAGAATTTGTCAATTTTTGGATGAATAAAGCAAAAGTAGGTCTCTCACTTAATTCGAATCGCGATATGGACTAGTGTCTGTGAATATTAAAATGCAAAAAGACAGTTTACATATGAATCATCCATTTTCCGCTTGGCTCTGAATGAATGGCGGAGCTGCCGTTTTGTTTAGACAAATAGTAAAACACACGTGAGGCTCGCGGTGGTTTTCGGCCTTAGGGTCTCATTATATGACGACATAAACACATGAACTTAATCTCCAGAGTTGCTGTGAGATTCACTTCATGTGAATTTTACCATTTCATTTGAGAAAATTAGCATCATATCATAGTGTATAAATACAAAAACTAACCGGCAACTTCTCAAAATAAAAGTAATGTTTAACATGTAACAGAAATGTATTAGTCTTGTATTACTTTAGTACAGTATAATGTAGGTGTTTATGTATTCCTATTTCTGGCAAATTTAAATAAAACAATTAAATGCTAAAAAAATAAATATTACAACAAGATTAACCACCTAATTGTAGAAAAAAATTCTACAATTATTATTACATTTTGTTAAACAGAATATTCACACAATTTTTCTTCCATGTATTAATTTTAACAGAAAAACCTCTGTTTGTTTGGCAACAAGTAAAAGGGTTTAATTTTAATTTCATTAAAAATAAATAAATGTTTAATGCCTTCGTTTAATTATCAGAAAAATTAAAACACACAAGAATTTCTAAAAAAAAAAAAGAAAAGAAAACGATTGTAGGGCCATATTGTTCAAAATTCTGAAACTGAGATTTTTTTTTACTTATTTTTTCACTGAAATAAATGTACAGAGAGTAAAGAGTAAAGTAACTGTTACCGAAAAAAGTACCATACCGTACCATTGGTACAACACTCAGCCTAACCAATAATGTAAACAAAAGCAAACTTGGGATAAAAATGCATTTGCTGAAGAAACCATATCATTTTAGCATGTACAATTTTTTTTTTTTTTTTTGAGCTTTTACATCGTGAATCGTGTGTCACAGTAGCTTCACTTCGCAAGTGCAGCAGGTGAGTTAGCAAGGAAGTTTACTACATCAGAAAAGTTATACATATAGAGCTGGTTATGTGATGTAAATGTCAAAATGTATTATTTTACAAATCGCTATAGTAAATCATTGAGATTATGACATAGTATTGTGAAAGGAACCACGCAAAAACAAGTCTTACTTAATTGATAATCCATAATCGAATTTTCTGTGACAAGGAATAAAAATTGTTGGCGTTTTACTTCCTCTAGACTTTATTTCAGATGTAAACTACAGTGAATTGTGTGTAGGTATGATGGTATTTTTATGTTCTGCAAAAAATGTAGGTAGAAACACATATTTCCATGAGTTGTGGTTTTCATTATGTTTCAATATCTTTGTTTACATCTGCTCAGGCTCTGAAGTGCAATTAAATTCAACATAATTGCAAAAGTACAATACTATTCACTGCAGGTTGTCACTTTGCACTTTAATGTTACTTTAAAATTTAAGGCAGCATGGCAAGGAGATAAGAAATGGTATATTTTAGGCTCACGTGAGTTAATTAAGGATATATTTAGAGCAGAGACAGGTAGAGACGCAAACAAGGTTGATAAAGGACAAAAGGAATGGAGTTTCCGGAAGACTAAATGAATGGATTGCACTAATAGAGGGAAAGAGACAAAATTTGCAGAGGAATTACAGAGGAAGGAAAAAGAGTTGTTATTTGCTGCACACTTTTACCTTAGGAAAGGAAAGGGAGAGATCAGTCTAGCTGTTCTTCACAGAGGGATCTTATTAATCTTCAGTGTCACAGTGTTTTTCATGACATCATACGTAATGGATAATTTAAACATGGAGAACAGAATCCAACATAAAGATGAGGTTGGCTGTATTATCCTTATAACTACAAAGCCTAGTTTATTATACATTTTCAGAATGAAATTTAGGGGTACAAGAACTTGTCACTGGGGTAGTACCCTCAAAGGAACACCTTTTTAGCTTATTTACCCCAAACGGTGCATAATAGTACCATAAGAGTACATGTTACTACCTTAGAGGTGCATATTAATACTCGAAGCAGGGCTCTACACTTACTTTACTTTTTTAGGAGCACTTGTGCTCCTAACTTTAAAAACTTTATTAAAAGTATGTCATCTTTTATGTCAAAATTAAAATATATATATATATATTTAATAAGCTTTTTAAAATTTCTAAATAAGACAACAGAATAACAAGTAGAATAAGTCACCAATCATGTTGAGATTAATGTTTTAAATATACAGTTTTGAATATATAATTATTAAATGATTTAAATAACTGAAAAAATACTTTAAAAATGAAACTAAAACGGCCTGTAGGTGGCGGCAAGTCACTGATTTAATTACTCAATCATTCATTTGATTAGTTCGAACAGTTGATTCATTCAGGAATAAAGCAAGTGACTATCTTTATGAATAGGAAATTGAATCATAGACTCACTAGATTAGTTTAAAACGCACGTTCATTCATAAATGAAACTGTGTTTGAATGGAGATGTGCAGTGGCTCAGTTGTGACTTGTTTCAGACTATTTTTGACCACGAAATAGAGCAAAATCAGGCAACAGTGCTGTAGTCTGACAATCCAAGTCACTTAACATTAACTTCTTGTTTATTTAACTGTTGTATTAAAAAAAATCTCATTTACAAACCCTTTAAAATCATTAAAGCTGTCACTCATCTTAGTTCAAATGTTCAATTTTCAAAAAGTTTATAATGCCATTGTAAAAATAATCTATATAAATCAAGGTTTAATCCAAGTCTTGCAGCATGAAGAGACAATCTGATGAACAGATTTAATTTGAACTTTGATTCATATATAAACGCTGATAAGTTCACATACACAGAGCACATCAAATATGGTCAACAGCATTTCAAATGGGCTTGACACAAGAAGAATGGATGATTTTCATTTTCGGGTGAACTTACCCATTAACTTACCCATAGTATTTTGTTTCATTTTCTTAATTTTGTTTTGTTTTTAGTAGGGGTGCTCCGATCAGGATTTTTGAGGTTAATCGCTGATCACAGGAAGCTGTATCTGCCTTTTCTTTAGAATTTAAATCTTTATTACAAACAATCCGATTCTTGACAGGTTTCCTCACCCATATATTAATCATAGGCTCATTGGAAATATGTGCCTCCATATACATTTCTGCAAAACTAAAAAAACATACCTATATGTACAAATCACTGCAGTTTCCAGTTAAAATGAACACTAGAGGCAGTAAAAAAAAAATGTATTTCTTTTTACACAAAGTATGATTTACAGGTACAGAGTTTTCATTAACAAAGCCAAATTTCGGCACTTCAAAATAACAAAGCCGATGTTCGGCACGGATTATCTGTTAATGTGAGACGTTCACAGAACGAATCTTGCACCTCCCGATCTGCTCTCACACAAATCAGGGCCGCCCCGATCATATCAAACATGTTTGATATTCAGGATTTTAAATCGGGATGGTCAAGGCTATAATTAGGTCAGTACTTTCACAACAGCCAGTGCGCGACCGCAAAACAGCTGCTGTACAGTCCATTGGATAGTGGAGATGGAGGAAACTGCTTCTTATGTTTTTGTAGTAACACTGTCTGTATAATATGCTGAAAACATACCACAACCGCATGGAGCAAGGAAAGATCTGGAGTGAAATCGTCTCAGTATTCAACATACCGGGGGAGTGCATAAAGCTGCTAGAATGCTAACTAACATTTGTAAACATTATTTGCTGAAATGACGATCTGTTGCATAAGGTCACGTGAGGTGCTCCCTCTGTCATGATAATGTTAATAATATCTTGTAGTGTGTGCATGTTTAGATTTCAGGGAAGATAATCTGCAAAGATTCTCCTTATGTGTGCGCTGCAACCAGATTTTATAATCGGTTAGGATTTTAAAAATCCTGTAGTGTTTAGCTAGCGTGCTAACAGCTTTCTGCACTCACCCAGTATCAAAAAGCAGTTTCCTCCATCTCCACTATCCAATGGACCGTACAGCAGTTTGTTTGCGGTCGCACATTGGCTGTTGTGAAAGTAGTGATGTAATCATATAGCCATCAAAAATCAAAAATCCTGTAGAGCACCTCGATCGGTCCCGATGTTCGGCGCAGATTATCTGGTAACATGTCTGACATTAATCGGGGTGGCCCCGATTTGTGTGCAAGCAGATCAGGAGGTGCAAGATTCGATCTATGAATGCTTCACATTACCAGATAATTTGCACCGAACATCGGGACCGATCGAGGTGCTCGACAGGATTTTTGCACCGATTCTTGGGCGGGGGAAATCGGGGCAAAATCTGGCTAAAAATCCTGTAGTGTGAGCCCGGGGTTTAATTAAATGCCCAAAATCTGGATTGTCTCTCTGTTAATTAGATTCATTATTTTTTAAGTTTTTTTTTTTCTCAGGAGGAGTCTGCAGATTAATGTACAGATTAAGAATTCGGACAGCTACTTATTATACTTTATTATTAATTATTAATGTATATAGAGAGTATTTCACATGCTACTGTCTCAGCTTGAGCAGACATGCAGTCTGTGGCCTGAGTAATAGTAGACTGGATTCACACTGACTGTGAGGAAGGGTTATTAATCCCTGCAGTGAGGCGCCGTTTAGACTGTCGATATGTAGGGCACTCAGTTTTGATAGTGCCAGCATTTTAATTTACTCTGGAAGCATGCTCCGTCTGGGCGCTGCCTGAAAGCGATCCATAAATGCTGGAGAAGTCTAAATGAAAGCGACAGAGTTAGGATTAGAAATTTTGTTCTGTTTCAGCTCACGCTGTCAAGTGCTTTCTATTGGCCGTTTGATTTCAGAAACCATTTGACAGCTCACCTGTTGCCTCTTAATGGAATTCTCATTTTCTCCGCTTTAAAGGAAACATACCTGAACCAGCTGCCCAAACGAAATATATACATTCTGCAGTGCCACAGGGGAAAAAAAGAGGAAAAAAAAGCATTTCAGCTTTGCAAATACATTTAATGACTGGTGGCTAACATGTAGTTACGAAGTTGCTTATAGTTTGTAGAATGTCTAAAGCGTAACTATTGTTTTTCATACAGATATTGGGAAGTATGTGGGTGTTTATTCAAGTGCACTGCTTTGAAACTCAAAATTAATCAAGCTGTGACTGTTATTCTGAAGCAGAGCAGGTTTATTCCAGGGCAAGGCATCAGTCTGAAGAGAACAACAATGAATCAGCCCCTGTGAGCACATTAGAATAGTCCAAGGAGAATGCATTTGTGCGCAAAGGGATAAGTTATGCAGTAGTCACAAATGGATGGTTTTCCACTGACCTATTTCTAGTAAGTGAATAGTTTAAAAAGACAACTTTTCCAATGTGATGTTGTTTTTGATGTGTTTCAGAGCATCAGAGCGTCAGGACTCATCCTGCTCGAGGCCATCTTGTTTGGAGCGCTCCTCCTGTACTTTCCGGTAAGCTTTAATGACTTTAGCCATTTTTATCATGTACTTTATTACTTTAGGGGTGTTGAAATTAATGGCGCTTTGGTGACTAATATTCTTAGACTTGTACTGCAATGTAATGTAGCCATTAGAAGGTGAATGTATGTTTAATGGCACTAATTTAAGCATTAAAGAAATGTTCCAGGATCAATTTGAGTTAAGCTGTATGGACTCCTGTCATGATCATGTAATGCTGTTAAATCTAGTCATTTACACATGATATACGTAAGAATAAAAAGGGACTTGGAGACATTTTATGCGGAGACAACAGTATGTTTTGATCCAGGAACATAATAAAATACAGCAAAAGTCACACAAGCACTGATGTTATAGAACAATACAGATGTTCACATTGCACATGGTGCAGAATATACATTGAAGCAATGTAGGATAAAATAAGGGCTGAGATATTTCACTGATGGACAATCTCTGCTGTCCATGTGTCGATGAAGTATTGATTTAGACTTACGTCGTTGTGTGCTTTATTCAGCAGAGCCTTTTGGCTCACAGTAATTGCAGTTTAGTGGCATTCACAGGAAGCTGTGGGCTTGTCTTAACATGGAAGTGTAAATGTAATTAAAGTGAACTGATTTAGAGGCTTGTAATTAAAGCAATTAGCACATACAAGGTCCTGGAAAGTAATAATCTTTGAGATGATGCTGGAATGATGATAGAAGACTATTTTAGCCATTTAATCGCTCTTTATGTGGCTGTAATTCCGTGTGGATTTGACTTTTATGGAAAACATAACATTTTTAATTTTATTCCTTTAATCTTGGTGGAAATATGACTGACTTTTCTTTACCATTTTTGTGAGATTCACACTAGATGAAAATTTCCCTTTACTCCTTGCCCTGTGAATATAATTTTTAGTTATTTTATTTTATTTTATTTTATTTATTTATTTATTTATTTTTTTTTTTTTTTTGTCCAATAAATCAAGGTTAGTAAGTTGTTTTTTACCTTAAAACATATGTTTGAGTTGTTTAAATATGTTTTAAATATTGGAAAATATTTTATTATCATTTACTTGATATCAGGCTTGATTTAGGCATCATTGTATAGATAAGCACACATATTCTGAGTATCATCCACACAAACTGGTAGTAGTTACATATAGTGCTTTTCTGACCTTAAAAAGCAACTGTGTTGGCACATTAACCCTTAAATGCATACCTCGGGTCTTTAGCGACCCGGGGCGATATTTACTAACCTCTCCCTCCTTCAATTTTTTTTTTAAGTTTGACATCAGCTTTCTTAGTATTCCTCAATCTATATATTATAAACAATAAAACAAGAAAAAAATATATATAAAAGAATGTCTGTTTTCGGATTAATTTTTTGTAAAAAGTGTATAGGGTCGCTAAAGATTCAAGGTGTGTAATAGTGTAAGTATATTTTCATAAAACTCCAATCGTATTTTCTCCCTCAACTGCAAAAATAATTTCAAAATCATCCTACATCACTGCAGAAGAACTGATCCAGTCTTTGCAAAGTGAACATGCAAAGAAGATCAAACACACAACAAAAACAGTAAAACAGTGACGATTTTGAAGTTGAGGGAGAACATGAGATGGTAGTTTTTCGACATACCCATGAACTGTCATGAACCGGAAAAAAGGCACAGTGAGACAAGACGAGCAAAAAGTATTTAAATTGTATTATTTTTGTGAAAATAACCGATCGTTTTGCTAGATAAGACCCTTCTTCCTCAGCTGGGATCGTTTAAAAACGCATTTGGGATCGTTTGAAGCCACATTTTAACTGTATTTTGGAAGTTTAAAATCAGGGCACCATATCAGTTCAAATATATGAAGAAAAATCCTGAAATGTTTCCCACAAAAAACATAATTTCTTTACGACTGAAGAAAGACAGACATGAACATCTTTGATGACAAGGGGTGAGTACATTATCTGTCAGTTTTTGTTCTGGAAGTGGACTTCTCCTTTAAATGTTCACAGGTCAATATTTTAACTGACTGGTAGAGCTAATTTAATATTAATATTATCAGACCAGACAATAAATCAGCTAGATATTAGATCTGTACATTATTAGATCTGCAGTTTACATGCTGTCTATGAGAATGCGTCTGTTCTTTTAGAACTGCCGTTTCCCTCTCATGCAGTTTGTGGTTTAATCTGAAGCTCAGAGACAGATAGATCTGCCCGCTCACAGCCCACCGTGTAGCTCATCTGAAGCAGATAGAAGCTCCGCCTGTCTGTTCTGCTGTGATTGCTCCCAATCTAAATATAGACTGGAAAAAATGCTCCACTCCTTCTCCCCCTCTTCTACTTTAAATAATTCTAGTGTTATCAAGAAGCAGAGATGTATCTCATCTTGTTCCCTTGGCATTCTGCTTTGTGGAGTAATGCAATTTTTTCAGCTCGCACCCCTCTTCTACTGCTGAGCGTGTCACATGCAATAACTTCACTCTGCAGCGTCTGGAATAAGGCGGGGGATGTGGAGCGAGAGAGAGGGGAAACCGAATTACATGCACACACACACGCATGCTTTTCTGGCTGCTTGTTCATCCCTGGCTACGCAAAAGCCACGGGTTACCTATGTCGAAGAATTTATGAGACATCCACGGATTCTTTTTCTACTCTATATATGACACTTGTCATGTTTTAAGTTGCATTACCTTGCCAGTGACAGCTTCATTTTACAGGTGTGTGTTTTGAAAAGTTTGAGTTCTGGTAACTTACTGGGTTTTACAGGGTGTAATGTGTATACATTAACTTGATCATATTCACAAATCTTTGCATGTCGTTTTGTGAATATGTAAACAGTGAGTTTACCAAAAGAAAAACAGTGCCTCTTGTTTTTAAAGGGATAGTTCACTCAAAAATGAAAATTGTGTCATCGTTCACTCACCCTAAAGTTGTTCCAACCCGTATGAATTTCTTTCAGCTGTTTAACACAAAAGAAAATGTTTCAAAGAATGTTTGTAACCAAACAGTTGACGGTAGCCATTGACTTCCATTGTATGGACAAAATAACATATTTCAAAATATTTGCGTTCAGCAGAAGAAAGGTTAAACAGGTATACAGGTTTATAACAAGTGGAGGGTGAGTAAATTATGACAATTTTCCATTTTGGGTAAACTATACCTTAAACACTTGAATATGAGTAAATTCCTTACAAAAAAAAGAGAGATTTTTTTTTTTTCTCCCAAAGTTTTCATTTAGATTGTATGACGCCGTTTTAGTGAGATCTAAGAATACGAGATTAAAGTCTTAATATTTCGAGAATAAAGTCGAAATATTTTGGAAATAAAGTAAAAATTACGAGAATAAAATCAAACTATTTTGAGAATAAAATCGAACTATTTCGAGAATAAAATCGAAATATTTCGAGAATAAAGATGAAATTACGAGAATAAAGTCTAAATGTTTTGAAAATAAAGTCAAAATTACACAAAGTCGAAGTGTTGCAAGAATGAAGTTGAAACGTTTCGAGAAAAAAGTTTTAATTTTAAGAAAAAAGTTTTAAAATAATTTTAAGAAAAAAGTCAAAATTACGAGAATTCGTAGCAATTACAAGATTACAATTATAAAATTTTGAGAGTATATTCTAGCCTATTGCGTATGCAAATGGCCTGGATTGGGAGCACCCGGAGATATGACTGACAAAACTGACAATTTGAAAGCTAAGCTTTGTTATATTAAAAGTTACAAAGCACAAAATGATTGTGATTACTGGCTTGCTGGTGCTGCAAATAATGAAAGGAAGACGATAAATATGTCCAATCATTTACTGTATTATACCGTGAATAAAACAGCTTGTGAATAGTCACTTTTATACCTCAGAAAAGACAACGATATGACCTGTGTCAATGAGTCGCATTCCACTTCAGCCTTTAGAATGTTTTATTGTTGTTTTTTAATTAAATACATGTGAGAAATTAAAGATTGGGCACCACAGATGTTTTTGAGGAGTAGGTGGTGGAATTTTCACAAAGAAAACAGTATAACTTAATGAAACAAATGTTTCATTGTAATCAAAAATACAGTTGGTTCACATGAATACATCTGTCCCGTCACATTAAAGATCAAGAAAAACACAATATTACAAGATTTTGTTTGTATTTCATTTTTTGTATTTCGCTATAAAACTGACAGAATATGAAAGCAGAGACTTTTACATTAAAACTACCAAAAGCACAAAGCTTATTGCTATTATTGGGTTGCTGGTGCACTACAAATAGGCCTAACGAATGCAGTCAAAGACATGAAATATTATTTCCAAGCATACTATCCCTGTGAGTATAACACATAGTATGATTTCTGCTAATAATACCTCATATATTCAAATAATTTCCGATGCTCCCAATCCAGGCCATTTGCATGCGTAGGCTATACTCTCAAAATATCATAACTTTAATTGCTTTGATTTCATTCTTGTAATTTCTTTATTCTCAAAATATTACAACTTTAATCTTATTTTGGATTTTTTTTATTTTGTAACATGGCACTTAAACGCTGTTGTACGATTGGATTTAGAACAATGATCAATTGCAAAACATCAATTATCAGAGTCCAAGTCCATGAACACCTCCAAAAACTGCTGAGTCGTATACCCCTTTGTGGACATCAGCAGTTTTCTCAGTAACATCATGCAGTTTTGATTCACATTCTGTTGAATTTTTGCTGATATCGTTAGCTTACTGTTAGCTTACTTGTGTGTAAACAGCTTCTGTTCACTTATTCTGGTTTACACTGATTTTCTTCTTTATTTGTATTTCGGAAAGTTTGTTCAGAACAGTGCCCCTAACTTTAGCGATGCAGCACAGAGAGCAGCTTCTGAGACATTTTAACGAGCCGCAGCACGGCAGGTATAAACGCAAGCATTGACTAGAGTGGCCGCGTCAGAGCCACATACGTGTGCAGTGTGTGGTAAGAGATTTATTCATCATACAGTTTAGATAATTTCACTTATAACGCAAATGTTAATAAATACATAAACTTGCATTAGACTAGGCAAGACTAATCAGTGATGATGTTCTTTGATAATGTTAATGTTAGGCAGCTTTTAGCCTTTACTGGAGCTGGTTTCGGGCAATGAAACTAAATATGTAAAATAATGAAATAAATTAGCACGATAATATTATGTATCCGCAATCTGGCAGGCTGACGGTAGGGCCCAACACTGCTGTAGCGTATTATGTTACTCACCCTCCATGCATCCTAGGTGTATAAGACTTCATTCTGTCAGACGAATGCAGTCAGAGTTATATTAAAAATCCTGGCACTCCTAAGCTTTAGAATTGCATAGACGAGTGTTTCTCTTTATCAGTCCAAAACAAGTCCAATAAAATGCATCCATCCATAATAACAAAGTGTCTCACATGGCTCCGGGGGTCAATAAAGGCATCTGTAGCGAATCAATGCGTTTTTGTAAGCAAAATATCCATATTTAAAACGCAAGTATTACTTTAATCTAGTTTGCGCTAACAGTTGTACATGGAACTTGCTGCTTTGGTAAGGGGCGTGGCAATACTGAAACACCATCTAAGCTGTTCGCCAATCGCAACGCAGTGGGACAGCTAACCAATCACAACACTTTTAGTTTTTTGAAAGGCGGGCCTTCATCAAACCCGGAACTAATCGAGCCATTTGTGCCAGGCTAGGAGAAGGGTTTTGTAATAATGTAAATTATTTGAAAAATAATGTGTTTTTTGAACCACCAGGCATGAAAGCATGTTCTTCGGATTATTGTGGGCCAAAATGATGGAATTTGCATTATTAGTAGGAAAATGAGAAATATTGGAAACTGGGTCTTAGCTGCGGGGTGGTTCATTTGGGAAAAAGAGTTTCGGATAAGTTCTTCAAAAATTCTCATTTTGTGTTCCACTGAAAAAAATAAAACAACCTACCGAACTCTTCCTTTCATACTTGCTATCTTAAAATCCTGGAGGGGCTAACTGCAGATCTCCCCCATTTTCAAGCATCTCTCTCATTTATCTCCAATGGGAAGTGATTCCTCCTTTGTGCCTCAAGTCCCTCATATCTCTTACACACCTTCCCTCCATGCTGAGCGTTTCCACCCTCCATCAATCTGTGTGCGAGCGTGAATCCCCCATAGGTACAGTCTTCACCTTAGGCCCTCTTGTGTTTCCACCAGCAGTCTCTACCTTTTTTTCCTCCGCCCTCTCCAGCTGTCCTCTTCTTTCACCTCTATGTCCAAATGGCCTGCTGCCACCCTGACCCTGGAGCCCGGCCCATCGGGAGGCTAATGACAAACACACTGCTGTGCTCTGGTGCGTTTTGACCAGCACAGGATGGGGTGTGGCCTTATGCTTTTGGTCGGTCCAAGTCACTGCCTTTCCGTGGATTAAGTGGATCAGAGAACACCCGTCGTTCTCCTGTATGTGCACCTGGCTTCACAATCTTGAACCAATCTTCCACCTTATGTTACCAACCCTTCCGAAAAAAGTAGTACACTTTAGCATACTTTTAAAAAGAGTACTTATTATAATTATACATTTCAAAAGAATATACTTACAGTTGAAGTCAAAAGTTATTGTTATTGTTAAAGTCATAATGTTATTTTAGCAAAATAAGAGGGATCATACAAAATGCATGTTGTGTTTCCTTCTGAAGCATCAGTGAGCGTTTGAACCTTCTGTAATATTTGCAAATGAGTGCCTCAGTTGTCCTCAGTGTGAAAAGATGGATCTCAAAATCATACAGTCATTGTTGGAAATGGTTCAAATACACAAAAAAGCTGAAAAACCAAAGAATTTGTAGGACCATAAGGATTTTTCTGAAGAACAGCAGCAGTTTAACCATTCAGGACAAACAAGGGACTCATGAACAACCATCACTTAACAAAAGCTGTGGATCATTCAGGTAACAACACAGTATTAAGAATCTGTAATGATTTAGTCCAACTGAAGGCGAGATGTTGACGAGAACCCAAGTGCAGTTTACTAAAACAGTGACATAGTCCAAAATGCAAACATAATCCAGACAGAGACGACCTGACTTGACTTGAAACAGGTTTGAAACAGGCTTGAAACAGGCTTGAAACACAGACTCACCAAACAGCAGGATTACAACATCAATACACTACAAAAGACAATGGCAATATGAGGGCTACTTATAGCAAACAGTGAAGGTCACATGACACAAACCAACCAATGAGCAAACAGACACACACTGAACTAAGAAACCAATAGGTGTGTTTGACTTAACGCGGCGCTGCGCAGCTCAATCAAATTCTGACTTGAAGCAGTGCATGCCGGTTAGAAATTTTGTCCGACTTGAGGCGGCGCCGACGCCTCGTGACTGTCACGTGTTGCATCAAAGTACCGCGATAGTGATTCGAGAGCAGCCGGCTGACTCAGCCGGCACAGTTTCTTCAGAGCGGCTGCAGGAGCTCTGATGACAACACAGCTGTTTTACAATTAGCCAGATCCACCGCATGACAGCGATCACGTATGTTTTGGGTTTATAATAACATCCTCAAGTCCGATAATGCTGACAAATGTCTGACTGTTTTTAGAACAGTAAAAGTGTTTTTACTGTAGTCGCAATGTTATATTGAGTCAGATTTATCATAAAACACTGATAAAAGCAGATGTAACCCCACTTTATTAGTATTTAAATAGTATATGTTTATGTTGATCACTATTCTTGTTCAGATGGCACTGTATTAAGCAGTATATGAAACGTGTTTCTGTTGCTCATGAAAATGCTTTTGAAAAGTCTGTGTATTTGATAAATATTGCATTTAATTCACTTCATCTGTGATAGAGCATGCAAACACCGCGAGAGCTTCACTAACGAGAGCAGAAAGTGTCCGACCTGACGCCTCCGTTTTCAACTCTGCCCTCGACTGTTCACGGCTACTCTCGTTGATCGCCCGTCTGTAGCCGTAGATGAAGTCGAACACACCTAAAAGCAGGAATACATGAGGGCAAGACACAAACAGCATGAATCAAATACAAAATAAAAGACATAACAGCATGAACATGAAACAAAACCCAAACAGCCCCACGTTACAGAATCAAACATACGTAAACTTTTGAACGGGTCATTTTTATAAATTCAACTACTATTTTCTCTTGTGGACTATATGTAAACATATTTTATGTGGAATATTTTATTCAGGTCAGTACTAAATAAAAAATAACATGCATTTTGTATGATCCCTCTTATTTTGCTCAAATAATTAACATTTTGCTGATTCTACAAGATGTATATAAACTTTTGACTTCAGCTGTAAGTGTAAACTGAATGTAATGTTTTAAAACACTTAACAGCATGTGGTTCTAGGCCAGAATAAACTGCAGTGTAAACCGGACTTTTCTGGTTTCTCATACACACCCATACACTACAACACAAACATGTCTTTTGCTGTATTTCCCATCTCTTTTTTCTCTCTCCCACACAGAGCACAGGTCACCTCCCTATTAACCTAATGTTATCAGAAATACCTCGGTGGATTTGGTGATGACGGGGAAGGGAACAGTGCACAGCTCTGACAGAGAGAGAACGCTTGACTCCGTGGGGGCCAAACTAGATGTAATTTACACGCCGCGAGACTCGGGAGACACAACACTAGCCGTTACCTCCTATTCCTGCCCCGAAATGTGGGAAAGAGGAGCCAAATACTCCCCACACCTAAACCAGACATGTCCACACAGACATTCTCACAGATTATGAACCAAATGGGATGAGAAGAGAGAAAAGAATGGGACGAGCTGTGAAAGCATGAAAGTAGATGACGTTATCATCCCAAAGCTGCCAGTTCACATTATCACCAATCAGATTAATGTTAGCTAGGCCTCAAAAAGACTAGCACCTCTCACATCTCAGACAAGCTGTTGTTATTGCTGTAAAATTGCTTTCTGCTTGACCCATGACAATCTTCAGTATCTCACTAAAGTAGTTAGGCTCTTTGTAAACTTTTCCATTAATTCCTTGTTCACTTTCTTAATTCAAGATTCCTCATCTTACTGTGAAAGATGTGTAGGCCAGACGTTTCTCACTGTACACTGTGTCAAACCTACAACAAGCGTTTCTTGACTCACACATACGAACTCACCAGGTGAAATTGAGTTCTCGCCTTCATGGATCAGAAACCACCAGACTCTATGCTCCATGTCCGTCCTTAATTAGACCTGCTCTAGAAATGACCTCTGCTAGCATTCAATTATTTATGGTGTTTGGGAAAAAGGTGCACACTCTCTCTAATCCTGCATTTGTCCATCTGGTAAACGAGAGCATAGAAGCTTCCCGGGGGTCAAGGATGGATTGCATAAGGCCACTGCTAGGAAACAGGCATTAGATCACTCAATATAAGACCTTTGAAGGCATCTACACTAGAATCTCCCCCATGATTGATCGAATGGATCGGCTAGCATTATGTTCATGCATAAGAGCAAATGTTTACGATTTTTCTACTGCTCGTCTGAAGGACAGGAACCTCTTGCATTATTAATTGCGCTATAATACGCACCTACGCACACTTCTCACCACGTCTTCAAGAACATAAGGCAATTTCTTGGAATATATGTGGGTTTCCACGAAAACTAATCCAGGATCAATAAGCAGATGGTCTGTGTTCTGACCTTGAGCTGTCTGTCTCATTGATCTCTGCCTTAGCCAGCTTTATCATTCACGCTTTCCAGCAACCAACAACCAACCAAACCAATAACATCTTAATGTTTGTCTGCCAATAACAAAATACATTTATTAGTTATTCTAAACACCAATAAACCACTTTTGTGGTTTAGGCACTTATCAAATTGGCACATCATGAATATGGACCACTGTCATGTCCCAGTACTTATTTTTTTATTATTATTATTATTATTTGTTTTACATCATGAATATGGACCGCTGTCATGTCCCAATACTTTTTTTTAAATTTATTATTATTATTATTATTATTATTATTATTTGTTTTGTTTTTTTTTTTCATTTAGAGGTAATTTTTTAGACATATTTATTTGCTACACTATTTTTAAATACAATTTTCTCAATTTAAAAAGTAGCCAAAGTTTTAAACAGCAATTACATTATACTCTATTAACTGCAGTATTATATATATATATATATATATATATATATCACCTAAAGGTAAATATATATATATATATATATATATATATATTGGATTCTTTCCACAGTATGATTATAAGATAAATAATAATTACATTTAATTTTCAAAATTTACTGATTCGCAGAAATTATAGTGTTCACCTCATTTGTCAGATTAAAGCATTTAACCATTTTAACCAAGTTATTTAATTTATGGGAAATATGAATTTGTCAGTAACTAAAAACCAGTCCCAAACCCAAACCAGTCTATTTTTCAATGTTATTACATGTATGTTCATTTACAATAAGTAAGGCTGTATTGACAATAGAAATAAATAAATAAAACTGAACAGAAATAAAATATCCCCTATGTTCCTTTATCTACAATGTTAAAAAATAATAATAATAATAAATCTGGCAGCTGTGGTTGTAAAAAAATAATTTTGTACAAAATTCAGAAAAATCTAAGTTCATCAAGTAGCTTTTCCACAAGCTGAAGTATATACTGATAATGCAACAAACATTCTTTAAACATCAGAAGCTGTAACAAAAAAAATGTACATAACTGATAACAAAAACTATTAAGAAACATGATTATTTAAATAAAATACTTTCAAATGTGAAGTGTCACACAGGGAATTTTTGGAATATCAGTTTACAGTTTCTGACTTTATACGTTGATTTGTTCTTTTTTACTTCTAAAAACTGTACAATTGACAGCATTTTACTGTAAAATGACATGAATGATCTGGTTATGGATCTTTTTTCCTGTATATATTACGGGAGTTTACAGTTAGCTTATTAAAGGAGAACTCTACTTCCAGAACAATAATTCACAAATAATTTACTCACCCCCTTGTCATCCAAGATGTTCATGTCTTTCTGTCTTCAGTCGTAAAGAAATTATGGTTTTTGAGGAAAGCATTTCAGGATTTTTCTCCATATAATGGACTTCATTGGTGCCCCGATTTTGAACTTCCAAAATGTAGTTTAAATGCAGCTTCAAAGGACTCTAAACTATCCCAGCCCGAGGAAGAAGGGTCTTATCTAGGAAAACAATCTGTAATTTTTTTTCAGAAAATAAAATGTTGTATACTTTTTAAGCACAAAAGCTTGTGTAGTACAGGCTCTGGGATGCACGTTTACGACGGTACGTACTATTGAATCGAAAAAGTCATGCGGAACGTAGGCGGAACTACAGACCCAGTGTTTACAAAGCGAACGCGCAAAGACTAAGAAAGTGCTGTTTACAAAAAAACAGGTACAACGATGTCCTCCTCTCAAGTTGTAGGAGCAAATAAGATGGAGTTTTTCGCCATACTCTGTACACAGACAATGAACTTACATGTGATTCGTAGTAGTGACGGGAAGTTCGGATCATTTTACCGACTCGGACCTTTGAGTCTTGTTCAGCAAAATGAACTAATCTTTTTTCGTTAATTTTAATTAGAGTCATTCCGTTAATTTTAGCAAAATATAATTAAAATGTTACGTGTTACTTCCCTAACACATCTACTGCTTACACAAACGTTGATCACACTACAAACAAGACAAAACTATAATGCTATAAGAAACAGAAAAGATTAATTCATTGTTTACCTGGGTCTTTAGTCTATGATTAGCTCACCTCACCTCTTATCTGACAAGTTTTTGGGTTCGTTCATCACGTGACAGCCCCATAAGATGAACGAATGACTCGAAAAACCCGAAGACTCGAAACAGGTGAACTAATTCCTAATTTCTAGACTCGTTCTTCCCGAGCCACATTAAAGATTCGTTCAAAATGAAAGAACCGTTCAAGAACGACCCATTACTAATTCATAGCATTGTGGACGCGCATCCCGGAGCCTGTGCTACACAAGCTTTTGTACTTAAAGTATAAAAAAATATTTATTTTCTGAAAAAATGACCAATCACTTCGCTAAATAAGACCCTTGTACCTCGGCTGGGATCGTTTAGAGCCCTTTGAAGCTTCATTTAAACTACATTTTGGAAGTTTAAAATCAGTGCACCAATGAAGAAAAATCCTGAAATGCTTTCCTCAAAAGTTGATATATTGTGTAGGATATTGTGTAAGACAAGAAGCCTAATAATTGGTAAAATAATTGATAAAAATGTATCCTTTTACTGACAGTTATTGAAGAAAACAAGTTCTTCAAGACCTTCAAGCCGTATTTTGTGTCCAATTCGTGGAATTGCTAAATTGCAAACTCAAGATGGTGGAACTTCTGAATCATGCGTCAATCATTTGCGCGGAAACATTTAACGTCAGTTTGAGCAATCCAACGGCGTGATCCGTGGCCTTTGTTACCAAGGGCCTGGAGATTGGTGTGTGGGTGGAGATGAGGAACACGCCAGCTAATGATCATGCATGACTGTAATAAATAACAGCATTCAGCTGCATAGAGGGCTTCGGACGTCATCTCATCTGCTCGAGCTTTCACAGCCCAGCTGTTGGAGCCACACCGCTCCACGGAAACGGAAGTTCTTTATTAAAGCGCATTGTGAAAGTGCTGCCTTGATGAGGCGAGAGCGCTTGAGAGATTGAGTCACGCTATCTCAGCATCACTGCTGGCTTTCATTCCTGAACCTGCTAGAGATGTCCTCAGTACAGAACATTCACAGATTTATTTTCAGAAGACATGTATGGAATGCTGGAAGTGATGTCACTTACAAATAAAAGTACTAAAGAGTCCCAAAGCATTGCGTACTTTTAAAAAGAGTGCTTATTGAAATTATATGCTTAAGAAATACTTAATTGCAAAGTGAATGTAATATTTTAGACACTTAACTGCATGTTATTTGTAAATTAAATGAAAATGCATTAGAGTGTATATTAAATGCACTTAGCTGAACTTTAGAGTCTTTGTTTACCTACTTAAAGGCATAGTTCACCCAAAAAGTATAATTCTGTCATTAATAACTCCTGTTGTTCCAATCCCGTAAGACTTTCATTCATCTTCAGAACACAAATTAAGATTTTTTATGAATTCTGAGAGCCTTCTGACCCTGCATAGACAGCAACACATCTGAAATATTTAAGTCCCAGAAAGGTAGTAAGGACATCACTAGAATAATCCATGTGACATGGTTTAACTGTAATGTTATGAAACTACGAGAATACATTTTTGTGCAAAGGAAACAAATAAAATGACTTTATTCAACAATTTCTTCTCTTCCGTTTCAGACTTTGACACATGTTCACGAGAGTAGAGAAAATAACAGCTGAATTTATAAAAATGGCCTGGTTCAAAAGTTTACACCCCCCGATTCTTAATACTGTGCTCTTACCTGAATGATCCACAGCTGTGTTTTTTTTGTTTAGTAATAGTTGTTCATGAGTGCCTTGTTTGTCCTGAACAGTTAAACTGCTTGCTGTTCTTCCGAAAAATCCTTCAGGTCCCACAAATTCTTTGGTTTTTCAGCATTTTTATGTATTTGAACTCTTTCCAACAATGACTGTGATTTTGAGATCCATCCTTTCACAATGAGGGACTCATATGCAACTATTACAGAATGCTTACTGATGCTTCTGAAAGAAACACAATGCATTTAGAGCCAGGGGGTGAAAACTTCTTGAATTAGAGGATCAGGGTCAATTTAACTTATTTTGTCTTTTGGAAAACATGTAACTATCATTTGTAGCCTCTGAAGGACAGTACTAAATGAAAAAAATATGATATTTAGGCAAAATAAGAAAAATGTACACATCTCCATTCTATTCAAAAGTTTTCACCCCCCCGGCTCTTAATGCATTGTGCTTCCTTCTAAAGCATCAGTGAGCGCTTAAACCTTCTGTAATAGTTGCATATGAATACCTAATTTGTGGACAGTTTCTCTTGTGAACTATATGTGAAATATCTTATTCAGGTCTGTACTAAATAAACAATAACATGCATTTTGTATGATCCCTCTTATTTTGGTAAAATAGAACATTTTTAATGATTCTGAAAGGGGGATGCAAACTTTTGACATCAACTGTATTTTGTAGTAAGTCAGTTAGTTAGTCCATGCATACAAAAGTAATTTGCACAGTATACCACATACTGCAGATACTGTACAAGTACTATTATTTGTATTATTATTACTATTTCGACTGTCAAAAATAGCCCCTCTCTTTTCTGCTGCCTTCGTTTTGTACACTTCCTGTCTGCCGCTCTCTGTTTCCTGTGTTCCTCTGCCGGTCATGGCTGTTTGTTTGAGTTTTGACTGACAGTGCTAATAGGGTTTCTCTGAATTCCACCACATGAGTCTGATGGTGTCGGCTGTGTGAATTCCTCGGCCGTGGTGATTGACTGCAGTGTTATCAATCTCTGCCTTGGCACTCTGAGAGTGTGTGTGCGGATGTGTGTTTGGTGGAGAGCATGTGTTCAAACACTCTTTGACAGGTCCACTCCTACTCTGCTCCTTTCTCTTCGTCTTACACAAAGACTCAAAGATGTGCAGAGAAAACGACGTGTTACGTAATGGGGTGCCTTCTTTGAAAATGACGAAGAAAAAGGGAGCTGCAGGGGGCTTGAAACTCACAAAAAAAGAAAAGAAATGCAAGCGGGAGGCATTAAGATAAATCTTCCAGGACTATTATGTAAAGGTAAATAATAAATGCTTTTTTGGTGTCAGATTGTGAGTGGATGGAGCCCCTGAAGGGGTGTAATGAAGTGTGTGTGAGTGAATGCCCATGCGAGCTTTGAAGAGGAGTGTGTGTTTTTGTGTGGATGTTGCGTGAGGGATGAGGAACACACTGTTCTCAGGTTTACACTCCAGAGGGTAGAGCCACAGACACGGATGAGCCGGACGGCATGACAGTACCTCTCACACAGTTTCACCGGGGAAATGTGTCTTCATTTTCCTGCCTTTAAAGGAATACTTCACCCAGAAATACTCTCATCATTTATTCAGCCATTTATTCATGGCTTTCTTTTCTATCAAATACAAAATAAGATAGTCATAGTCGTGTTTAAAGGGATAGTTCACCCAAAAATTCTGTCATTAATTACTCATCCTCATGTTGTTCCAAACCCGTAAGAACATCATTACTGCATTCATATATTCAGTATTTACCCACTCTGAAATTAAATCAATTTTGTATGTTCAATACAAGTTATAATCAATGAACAGAAGATCTGTCATATTGATTATTACAGCATTAATTTCAACTTGTCACTCTTTTTCTTTACAAAAAAGAAAAAAAAAGACATTCTATGTTGCAGTGAGGCACTTTGTTTATTAACATTATTTAATTATCAGAATGTTCAAATTGTTTCAATACAAGATGTAAACAATATGCGTAATAATACTAACCCTTTCTATGAAATTACTTATCTAATCTTCCACTGTAATTGCCTTAAAGGGATGAGTCAGATATTTAGTTATTTGTGTGTTTATTTATTTATTAAATTACCATATGGTTATTTTTTAAATATATATAGAAAAAATCTATTTGAATCTATTTATTATTATTATTATTATTATTTTACTGTATTTGATTCTACACTACCAATCAAAAGTTTTTGGACAGTAAGATTTTAATTATTTTATTTTTTTTTTATTTTTTTTTTTTTAGAATCTCTTCTGTTCACCTTCATTTATTTGATCCAAAATACAGCAAAAGCAGTAATATTGTAAAATATTTTTACTATTTAAAATAACTGCTTTCTATTTGAATATATTTTCAAAATGTAATTCATTACTCTGCTAAAAACTACATTTTCAGCATCATTACTTCAGTTACTTAAAGCTTGGAGATAGTACAATTTCTGTTTTTGTTTGTTTTTCTGTTTAATTTTTTTTATTAGAAATTAATAATTTTATTTAGGAAGGATGCTTTAAATTGATCATTGATGATAAAGACATTTTTATGTTTAAATGTTACAAAATATTTCTATTTCAGGTGTTCTTCTGAACTGAACAAATCTGTCAGCTGTTTTCAAGAACAACAAGAATAATAATAATAATGGTATTTTTTTTTAACCAGCAAATCAGAATATTAGAATGATTTCTGAAGGATCATGTGACTGGAATAATGATGCTGAAAATTCAGCTTTGAAATCACAGGAATAAATTACGTTTTAAAATATATTATATAGAAAACAGTTATTTTAAATAGTACAAATATTTTAAAATGTTACTGTTTTTGCTGTGCTTTGGATCAAATAAAATGCAGGCTTGGTGAGCAGAAGAGATTTAATGATTTAAAAATCATTAAAAAACTTTTGACTGGTAGTGTACATTAATAATTTTATTCAGCAAGAACACATTCAGTTGATCAGATGAGGCAGTAAAGATTTACATTGTTACAAAAATCCTATTTAAAAAGTATTTCTATTCTTCATATTTCCACAAAAAGTTTAAGCAACACAACTGTTTTCAACATTGAAACATTAAAGAATATTGAAAATTCAGCTTTGCCAATAAACTACTATCCAGTCGTAACTAAAGATAATTTACACATAGACGTCTTATACAGAAAGATGCAATAGCAGGACCGACTGAGCAATTCTGTGGGTCATGGAAAGGGTGAAAAATGGTCATTAAAATTTTAATTATAACCATTTATCGTGCAAAAAATAAATGAATAAATAAATAAATAAAATCAGTGATTAACATTCAGTGCGATAGTTTTTGTTGCGCTGTTGTAGGTCTTGTAGATGTACTGATTCATGAATATGCAGCAACATGAAATTAGTAAGTGCTGACAGTGCGTGTGTGCTGTATAGCAGGTGTGACCCGACGGCATGTTTCTCTGATGGATGAGAGCTCTGTCAAATCCCCAAAGACGAGACATGCGTCAGCTGCTCCTCTGTGCACCTCTCTCTTTCTCTCTCTCTCTGTCTCTCTCTTTCTCTCAATAAGATTCAGTTTTTCTGGGAAGAGGGAAGGTCTTGTCATTAAGTTCCTCTCATCACTAATATTTAGAGTGGACGTAAGTGCTCCAGGCACACTGTGGAAATGTCAGAGCTGTCTCTTTCCCTTTTTCGTTTGGTACTGCCCTGACATTCAGCTAAACCCCTTCACGTCAAGAATGAGGTTTTGGAGGGTGTTTTTTTTAAAAATGTTGTTTTTGTTTTTGTTTTTTGAGGGGTTAGCGTTACAGTAGGTGCTGTGCTGGCTGAGTACATTTCTAAAAGTTACATTATTTTCAATATTTAATAATTGTAACAATACTGTATTCTATATTCAATAATAATTTTGATGATAGATTTTCAGTCAACTTGGCAATTTGGTTAGAATGGTGGATAGCGATCATTATTTTAAGCCATTTGTCTTTATTTCTAACAAGATTGAACGTTATGTAAAGTCTAAAAAATATAAAGGTTTAGTGATATCACTGCACTAACATAGTTTTAGATAACTCAAGCTTTGCTTCAGTGTTTTTTCTCAACCTGGTTACCGTCTGGCTCTCCGTCGTCTCTCGCCACGGCAACTGCGTTTTGTTTGTGTTCTCAAGCCCTCTGAGGAATCAGCCACTTGAAGCGCTGTGTGTTTTGTAACGCTCCGAGTGCGGTGAGACTTCCCTGCAGCATGCAAAATACAGTCTCGCCTCACCGATCCGGGCAACGCCGACTTCCGTCGCCTCTTTCCCCCCCAGACTTGCGCCACATCCCTCGTCTGACTCAGAGCTAGTGAGCCAAAATAACCACGTGCCTGCATCTTTTTCCACTGCTATGGGACGACCATTAATGCCTCTGCTAATCGGATTAACACGAACAGTCCCGAAAGGGGGGTCGTGGCACATCTGCAACACGCTGATAATTACGCAGCCTCAGATGTTTGTTCTTCTTTGTCTTTCATGTTTTGGATGGGGCTCTGGTGCAACAAACACGCATACACACACTCACACACAGACGCACACAGAGGTCGGGTTACATTAATTCTCATTGATCTTTGACTGTTGTTCAACCTGTCATCAATGAATGTCCATTATACAGAAGGTTAAGCTTAGCTGTGAGTGGGATGATGGATAACATAGTACTTTTACTGTTTTTTTTTTTGTTTGTTTTTTTTTCTGTATGTATACTTTGCATAATGTATGTACAATCGAGCACTTGGATTTTACTACTATTTGCAAGTATGTGCTGTTTACCACCAGAATGCACTTCTGTAATACATTACCCAGGCTAATTGAAAATACGTGCCTCTACCTACATTTGTGCACTCAAAAAAACAAACCGATATGTACGAATCGCTACAGTTTTCACTTGAAATGAACACTAGAGGCAGCAAAATTCATGCCAATTTTTATTCCTTTACAATTTACAGGGCCAGAGTTTTGAATAAGAAAGCCTAATTTGCACAGTATTATGTTTTGACTTCAAAACAATTTTAACATGCAGCAAGATTTGAAAACCACATTAATCTTTTAGCGACACTCGCCAAACATTAGAATTCTGAACTGTTGCAATACATACCATAAACAATGTAAGTAAATTGCATACAAGAATGCAGTTTGCTTTACTTGACCTTCAGTTTCCTGCATGACAAATAAAATCAGAAGTCCCTGCTGACAAAAATATGTTCTAAGAACATTATGCTAATGTTCCTATTAAGTTATGAAAATGTTCTCTGAACATTCTAAATATCCAGTTTTTAAATGTTTTAGAAACTTTATTTAAAGGAGAAGTCCACTTCCAGAGCAACAATTTACAAATAATTTACTCACCCTCTTGTCATCCAAGATGTTCATGTCTTTCTTTCTTCAGTTGTAAAGAAATTATGTTTTTTTGAGGAAAACATTTCAGCATTTTTCTCCATATAATGGACTGATATGGTGCCCCGAGTTTGAACCTCTAAAATGCAGTTTAAATGCGGCTTCAAATGATCCCAAATGCGGTTGTAAACGATCCCAGCTGAGAAAGAAGGGTCTTATCTAGCAAAACAAGGTTATTTTCATAAAGAATAGTACAATTTATATACTTTTTAATGTCAAACGTTTGTCTTGTCTTACCCTGCCTGGACTGTTTTTGTTCCGGTTCATGACAGTTAGGGTATGTCGAAAAACTCCCATCTCATGTTCTCGCTCAACTTCAAAATCATCCTATATATGTCCTATATCTATTTTACCTTTTTGTTAAGGGTGTCTGATCATCTTTGCATTTTTACTTTGCAAAGACTGTGCCGGAACTGAGTTGGAATACACAGAGTTCAGGCAGAGTAAGACAAGACGAGTGTTTGAGATTAAAAAGTATTTAAATTGTATTTTTTAATGAAATTAAATGATTGTTTCGCTAGATAAGAAATAAAAATCGGGGCACCATATCAGTCCATTA
The DNA here is from genome assembly GCA_012976165.1 of Labeo catla. Classification (NCBI taxonomy): domain Eukaryota; kingdom Metazoa; phylum Chordata; class Actinopteri; order Cypriniformes; family Cyprinidae; genus Labeo; species Labeo catla. Next base: position 20,135 of record VONZ01001637.1, on the reverse strand, counting down.
TATGGAGAAAAATGCTGAAATGTTTTCTTCAAAAAACATAATTTCTTTACGACTGAAGAAAGAAAGACATGAACATCTTGGATGACAAGGGGTGAGTACATTATATGTGAATGTTTGTTTTGGAAGTGGACTTCTCATTTAAAAATTATATCATCATTATGTAATCATAATTTTCTTAGCTTTTTGTTCAAAAAACATACCTACATTCAAGTGTTGATAAAAAAGAATGCTTGAAGCTAGAATAAACAGATTTTTTGTTTAAAAGTAGAGACTCTGTACTTTATTTTTATGTATTGCATGTTAAGATATTCATACAACACTAACGGTTGGGTTTAGGGTAGGGTTTAGTGTAGGTGTTTTGTGTTATTTTCAAATGTGATAAAGCGTTATCCTTCTAGCAACAGACACTGTACATTTCATTTCCGAACTTACAATAACCAAGATAATAAACATTGTGAGATTTGCATTTTTCTGTTTAAAATAAAATCAAACATGATTTATGTGCCAATTAATGGGCATTGCATTTTGAAAGTGCCACGCAAATGTGCAAGAAGCAGTGTAATATCATTTTGCAGAAGTGTCTCCACAGGCACATTTTTTCAATGAGCCTGGGTTGTGCAAGCGGTAACGAGAGAGGTCGGTATTTTCTTAAATTATTATTTATAGAAAGGACCAACTTGTGGGCAGTGCATCGACATGTAGCGCCGTTGCGCTTCAGGCATTCCGTCCCAAACTCATGGACCTTTCCCGATCCCATCCCCTCTCTCCCAATTCATTTCCTGTCACACAATAAAAACGCCAAAATCAAATCTTAAAAAAAAATGACCAACTAACATGACATTGTACTGTAGGTCACATGTGACCCTGGACCACAAAAACAGTCTTAAGTAGCACAGGTATATTTGTAGCAATTGTCAAAAATATATTGTATGGGTCAAAATTATAGATGTTTTTTCTATGCCAAAAATAAAGTAAAGTTCATTTTCCATGAAGATATTTTGTAAATTTCCTACTGCAAATATATCAAAACTTACTTTTTGATTAGTAATTATTTGCAATGCTAAGAACTTCATCTGGACAACTTTAAAGGTAATTTTCTCAATATTTTAATATTTTTGCACCCTCAGATTCCAGATTCCAGGATGAGAAATACTGTCTCATCCTAACAAAGCCACCATGGAAAATTTACAGTAATATATGCTGTTTGTATTCATACTACACTCATGCATAATTTATTAAATGTATTACATTGCAGATCAAAAAGTTCATTAAATGCTGTACATGCATTGACAAAAGCTAATTTTACACTGATGGACTGTTATGTGACAACATTGTAGCATACTATTGTTTAAAACATGTATTGCTGCAGACTGTGTACTGTTTCACATACAATTTGAAAGTATGCAATATAATGTATCTAGTACACAATATGCACTATGCAAGAATTCAATTCGGAGTTTTTGAATAAAAAGCAGTTTCTTAAAAACACACCACTTATGTTCAATATGCTTTTAGTAAACAAATACAGACTTGCCAATGTGTTGCTAGTGTGTACTCCTGTCGTACAGATTTAATGTGCTTTTTATCGGTCTGGCAGATACAAACTTCACGATGGAGGACGCGATGCGATGGAGTTCCCTTCAAATTTCTGTCACTACATTGAATGTGTTATTCAGGTTGTTATACTCATTGACAGTTTAACTAACTTTCACTTGCTCAGCAAGATTCTCTTCAAACTGCTGCTTCACATTAGCTGACCTGAAAAGGGAAACTGAATGTAGATGACAGTTTTTGCTAATGCCTGCCCTAGCTTACCTTTACACCAATGCTGAGATGCAGTGCATACTTGCGATGCATTATGAATTGCATTTTGACACATTACGGGTCTTTGAAACACTGCAGTTCTGGTCGCTCCTGTAGTACATTATAGATATTGCTGACAGGGTACAGGTTTTATATCTTTCAACAGTGATGTCACTTTAGTTGAGATGAATATTATTCTGACAATGAAGTCATTCTTGAGAGAAGTGCTGTTTACTCTGCATTGGATATGTATGTTGAGGTGTAAAGTGTTAGTTTTGCATGGTTTGTCAGTGACTGGTTAAAACTGTTAAGAGTTCTGCTGGAGGTGTTTGGTACTCCCAGTTCTAATTAAGAGCTGGCCGACTGGATGCTCCCCTGACAAGCCCAACACACACCGTTTTGCCAATGGATCTTAGACAGCTATTACACACACATCTTACAGACGTCAGCCAGACGTTTGTACACAGCAGATGCTTTCCAGATTAAGAGATCTTTAACAGACATATTAGGGTAACATATTAGCATAATCCCTGCCTGTGCCTCTGACTTGCCCACAAACACTTCTGCTAGTTAGTGTGTTTACATCATGTCAAGGAAACGCTGTGTTATGCACTGTGAAAGCGAGTTTGTTTTGTTTTCATTGCCGAAAAAGGATGATGTGAAGAATCAGTCGTTAAAATAATTTTTCCCATGATACCAGTAATGCAATTCAGACCTTTTGTTGTGCTCATTTTATCGAGGAATGCCTCTCTACTCCTGGAGAGTTCAGCACCGGATTCGCTAAACGCAATGCTTGTCCGTAAAAGATAAGTCTGTACCTTCTTTATTTGGACCAACAAGCATCTCCGAACCACAACCTCTAAGCACATTTTCAATTGAGTGTTCAAAATATCAAGTTTTTGTGCTAATATGTGATGTATATCTAGTGCAGCTTTAAGTTTCCAGGTAAACCAAGATATTACTGTCTTACTGAAATAGTTCTGATAATTCGCTGTGAACCCACTATTTCCTAAGAATGTGTCGATCAATGTAGACTGTCGTTGTTTTAATTACTTTAAGAATAAAAAATGTAGTGTGCCACACAGACTTTATAATCATTGTGAAACTGCTGTTTATTTCGCTGCACCTGCAGTTATAGGGTTAATGCGGGGAGTAAAAGACTGGTGCGCCTATTCTGCGTTCTAATTAGACATTAAGACAAAGAGTTCTGTCGTTCTTCAGACATTACAGTAGACATATTTTGGTTTACAAACTGTATTGTTTCATCAGTTAGTCTCGTAAGCACCCAGTTAACGCATCCACCATTATTGTTTTGTGAAGTTTTTACAGTTTAGCAGCTAAATTTTAGCTTGGGGCACAATTTGCTTGCATTGTACACAAAGAGACCAGTCACAACAGACTTTGCCAGCCGACCAATCAGAGCAGAGTAGGCTTGTGGAAGGGAGGGGTTTACAGACAGAACTGCTTCAAGCGAACCTTTTTGAAATCATTGTAAAATGACCCATGTAATAAATAAACAGCATAACTTTTTTCAGTATGGATCAAACAAATTACTGTTTTCCACGTTACAACGGCATTACCGTTACTGACAATAAAATGTGGCGTTACTATAATTTTCGCATTGCCTTCTTCTTCTGAGGTAAATTCTTTCTTTATTCCTCCCAGTGTGTCTTCTTCCTAAAACAAAAAGTAGCCGAGATTAACTTGATGAATGTTCACGTTTGTTAAACGGAGGTGTAATGGGCTTTTACCTACATGTCCGTGCATGTCAAGTGGATGTTTAAAATTTTGAAAGCAGAGCCTCTCGTGGGCATGATTACATTAGAAATACTGAGTTTAGACGAGAAAAACTAAAGCTCGCTTTGGTATCATACGGATTACTTTATCAGAGAATATTTGTTTTTGACGTGACTTTATTTAAAAGTAGATATTTCAAGCTTTCTATTCTTCTTTCTATTTTTATATTTCTCATGTCTGTGAGGCACATATTTGCGAATATTCAGATTGTTTTATTTACATGTCTGTAAAGAGAGGCGACGGAGATCAAGACGGCAGAGAGCGCAACCTATTTATTTTATTTATTTTACAAAAGCTAATCATTTTCTTGTTATAATGACTATACACAAATAAAAGTAGACCCTTTGCAGTTTCAAACTCACAAGAGTATTTTTAGTTCTTTATGCAGGCATCAAGAAAAAACGAGACAGACCGCACCTATGCGGTCTTCGACCCCAGAGGGTTATCAGTGTAGCCGTGGGATGTCCGCGGGTTGATGCAATAACGTGATTTTTAGCCCCTGGAAGGCGTCTCTCACGTTGTCCCACAGCAACTTTAAAATAGCGTTGATTAGTGTACAATGTTTTATTCATATTTAATATTGTGTGCATCCAACTTATTTGACACATTTGATTTGAACTTCTTTTTTTTTTTTTAAGTAACACAATAGTTACTTTCCCTGGTAATTTTATAATTATGTAACTCAGTTACTATTTGTGAGAAGTAACTAGTTACTATAACTCATTACTTTTTTAAAGTAATGTGCCCAATACTGAAAATGACAAATATTACCAATTTTATCAAAATATATATTCTGAGAAAATTAAAATGTTTTCTGACCTTAGATGCATTTAAACCTGTTGTACTTTTTATGGAAAGTATGTGTTATGTTACTTTTGTGTTAGCTTTTCTCAACTGGGCTGGGCTTACTTGTTTGGTTTTAATATAAAATGTTATATTTTGTGCAAATGTAAAAGCTCTTTAATGCCAAAAGTGAAATGAATAAGCCTCAGGCTGAAGGAGAGGTAAATTCACATCTGTACAGTAGCGGGTACATCTCAAACAAACGTTTCAGCTGGCTGTGCTGGCATTCTGGATTTCACAAAAAATAGTTTGACACTCTTCAGCAAAAAAGTTTTTCTAAAATCATTTTTCCTCATTAGTATGGTTGAATTAGATCAAAGTTTCAGCAGCCAAGACATTAGTTAATAAAATGGTAATAATACTTAAAGAATATTTGTGTTATTTAACATTTAAAGGGTAGGTGATTTCGGAGAGGCTAGCAATAACAATCTAACTTTGCCATCCTCCCTGCGTTACTTTACTAGTTACTTGAAAAAAAAAGCAATCTAATTATGTAACTCCTGTAGCTTGACTGGTCAGGCTTGACTGGTTAGCATTAGCAGTTATGTTTCCTAAAAACATTATAAGGGTCAATATATCACCATAGAGTGCCTTTCAACCTTCACAATTGTCAGGGTCGTCGTCGTGAACGAAACGTAGGAGAGTGGAGATTCATTCAATGCACATTTATTCAAATATCCAAATGCACAAACTCAGGGAAACACAGGGAACCAGCAACCACGACAAGCAAAATAACAAAGACAATATAATCACCGACAAAACCTAGTGGAACAAACAGACCTTAAATACACAAGGACAAGGGAGTGGTCACAAACGAGATAATAAGGGGAAGTACAAATATGGGCAAGACTATACCAAGTAAACAAAACCTAAGGGGGGAAACACGGACTAAACCAAAACACAAGAAACAAAAGGGGAAAAACACTAGAAAAAGCAAGACAAACAGAACACAATCCTGACATTACCCCCCCCTCTTACAAGGCGCGACTCGCGCCGTAACACACACTGGGGTGGGAGGGTGGGCGTTCTGGAGGCCGGTAGGCAGGGACACAGGAGACACCGGATGTGGGGACGGCCTCCAGGGCGGATCAGGGAGCTCAGGGGCCCATGGCGGGTCTGAGGATTCAGGGAGCCATGGCCAAGCACACAGTCCTTGTGGCCATGGCGGGTCCAGGGGTTCGGGAAGCCATGGCCGGGTAAACAGTTCAGGAGGCCATGGCTGAACAGGGAAGTAGCCCCCCCCCAAAATTTTCTTGGGGGAATTTATGGTTCTGACAGCCTTAGGGAGCGCTGGATAAGGTGCTGGCTCAGGAGGGCGCGCAGGAGGGCGCGCTGACGGGGGAGCCGACTCAGGAGGGCGCGCAGGAGGGCGCGCAGACGGAGGAGCCGACTCAGGAGGGCGCGCAGGAGGGCGCGCTGACGGAGGAGCCGACTCAGGAGGGCGCGCTGACGGAGGAGCCGACTCAGGAGGGCGCGCAGGAGGGCGCGCAGACGGAGGAGCCGACTCAGGAGGGCGCGCAGGAGGGCGCGCAGACGGAGGAGCCGACTCAGGAGGGCACTCTGGAGGGCGCGCAGACTCTGGAGGGCGCGCAGACTCTGGAGGGCGCGCAGACTCTGGAGGGCGCGCAGACTCTGGAGGGCGCGCAGACTCTGGAGGGCGCGCTGGAGGAGGAGCGCGCGCAGACTCTGGAGGGCGCGCTGGAGGGCGCGCTGGACAGAGATCCGGCTCTGGCTCTGGAGGGCGAGCTTGAGCCTTCCCGGGCAGCGCGGGCAACTGCGTCACAGCCTGGGACCTGGGGAAAGCAGGGATAGAGGAGGTGGACAGAAGAGAGGGAGAAGCAGAGAGTTTATGGTTTAACGCCGCCCCCATAGGAGGCTCTACAGCCGGAGCAGACACCTCTGGGGGCATGGGCGCGGCTTCTCTAGCGGAAGAGGTTTCGAGAGTGGACTTGAGACCAGACGGGATCTCAGTGGCGAACTTGTGCGCAGACGAGACCTCTATAGCCGACTTGTGAGCTGACATGACCTCGGAAGCTAACTTGTGAACAGCAGTGACTTCAGGAGCTGACTTGTGAACAGACGTGAGCTCTTGAGTAGGTTCGTGAACTGACGTGACATCAGGAGCACAGTGTGCAGCCCACACACACCAAATGGCAACCGCCATTAAGGGAAGAGCAGTAGCGGGTGGCAGGGTCTCTTTGCTGACCATCATGATCGTAGGGAACGAGACATAGCGAGGCTCTGGGCAGTCAGACGAGACGTGATTTGGCTCATGAAGAACAGCTGTAGTTTGACCTGGCTTGTGAAGATCTGTAGTGACTTGACTTGGCTTAACTGGGATAGTTGTGAGTTGACTTGACCTTGCTGGAGCAGCTGCGGCTTGACGTGATTCAGGAGGTGTTGTAGAGTCTTGACTAGACTTAGCAGGGTTGGCAGCTGTAATGTGACTTGGTTCAGGAACCACATCAGGAAGAGCGGCCACGACGGGTGCAGACTCAGGAGCAGAATACCTGATGGGAACAGGCTGTGGTTTGGCAGACGCGGTGTTAGTGGGAGCTGGCTGAGCTGATGTGACGGCCATCTTGTCAGTGCTTGGTTCATGAAAGACGGCTGTAACTTGACTTGAGACCGGAATGACAACTGTAATTTGATTTGACTTGGACATTACAGTTCTGACTTGACTTGCTTCGGGGAGCGTAGCGGTTCCTTGACTGGACTCGGGAGGCGCCGCCATAACTTGACTAGACTCCGTAAACCCAGCTGCAACATGACTTGCCTCAGAAGACGCAGCTGCAGTGGGACTTGCCTTAGATGACACAGCTGCAGCTTGACTTGACTCCGGAAGTGGAGCTGTGTCTTGACTTGACTCGGCCGCTTGACTTGACTCAGGAAGTGGAGCTGTGTCTTGACTTGACTCCGCCGATTGACTTGACTCAGGAAGTGGAGCTGTGTCTTGACTTGACTCGGCCGCTTGACTTGACTTGACTCGACTCGGCCGCTTGACTTGACTCGGCCGCTAGACTCAGGAAGTGCCAAAGGAGACGTGGGCTCTGAAGGAAGCACTTGAGAAGAGGGCCCTGGACGGCGCTCGGGGCGAGCGGGCTCTGGACGGCTGGACGACCCCAGCGGAAATTCTGGAGGGCTGGGCGTCTCCAGCGGAGACACTGGATGAGCAGGCTCTGTGCGGGCGGTCGCATGAGGGCGCTCTGGCGGGTCAGTGAGCTCGGGTGCGGCGGCCATCTTGGCCGGGGGCTCCGTCTTGGCGGCCATCTTGGCCGGAGGCTCCGTCTTGGCGGCCATTTTGCGAGCAGCCTCTGGAGTGGCGGCCATCTTACGTGTAGACTCTGACGTGGCGGCAGCCATCTTGCGTGCAGACTCTGGCGTGGTGGCAGTCATCTTGCGTGCAGACTCTGGCGTGGCGGCAGCCATCTTGCGTGCAGACTCTGGCGTGGCGGCGGCCATCTTGCGTGCAGACTCTGGCGTGGCGGCAGCCATCTTGCGTGCAGACTCTGGCGTGGCGGCGGCCATCTTGTGTACAGACATTAGTGGTGGATCCAGCACACTGGTCATCAAGGTTGGCCATGACCTCGGAGGGCTGGCCGCGATCTCCGGACTGACGATGAGAGAGGAAGAATAACGAACAGGAGGAAGCGCAGGAAGACCAGAGGGAGCGGGCCGGTCGGGACGGCATGTGGAGGAAGCTGACTGATGGTGGGCTGGAGCGGCAACGTGTTCTCTAATGGGGGAAAGATCGAAATCCTTCACATCAACGTAAAAATCGGAATGACTGAGGGTGAGGACCTGGTTGATAAATTCCGCAACCGGTTTATAGCGATCCTCATAGGGTATGGAACTGAGCAACTGGGAATTATTTAGCCCCATTAGAAAACACGTATTAATCATCGCATCGCGCCAACTCACCAGATGACAAACCTCCAAGAATTCCTCCACATATCGTTCCACCGGCCTCATCCCCCGACGAATGCCCATGATCCTCCTCTCGGCATCCATGTTGTAGTCTTTAGGTCGGTGATTTCTGTCAGGGTCGTCGTCGTGAACGAAACGTAGGAGAGTGGAGATTCATTCAATGCACATTTATTCAAATATCCAAATGCACAAACTCAGGGAAACACAGGGAACCAGCAACCACGACAAGCAAAATAACAAAGACAATATAATCACCGACAAAACCTAGTGGAACAAACAGACCTTAAATACACAAGGACAAGGGAGTGGTCACAAACGAGATAATAAGGGGAAGTACAAATATGGGCAAGACTATACCAAGTAAACAAAACCTAAGGGGGGAAACACGGACTAAACCAAAACACAAGAAACAAAAGGGGAAAAACACTAGAAAAAGCAAGACAAACAGAACACAATCCTGACATTAATACTCAAAAATGTTGGTCTTGATTTCCCATTCGCTTTATGTCATGGCATAAATAGTACACTCAAGTACTATAGAAACATATTAGCTGAGCTCCCACACATTTTTTTTAGATAATTATGGGCCATTATTCAAAGCATAAACCATAAGATATGTCCACCCTGTCATAGACATATGTTTTCATTGCAAAATTAAGATGCAAATAATATTTCCTCAAAGGTATAATGTCCCTTTCCTAAACAGTGTTATTTGTTCGCTTTCAAATTATAAATGCATAAAAGATTTTATGTAAACCATGTTTTTTTAAAGAAACTCATACAATTTGCACCCATATGTTTTTTTGGAGAACACTGTGATATCTGGATGCAGTTTTTTGTTTGCATGTTATCGCCCCCACACCTAGCTATTGAACACACTGTATTATATAGATATGATTGAATTATTGTTGAAAATATTATTTTAAAATATCAAGATGACAGGGTGGACCAGCACAGGATGGGGTGGACACATAAAGCAGAACACAAAGCATGACAAAATATAACAATGAAACATTTATTCAGCTTTAAAAAAAATAATATAATAATAATAAATAATAGAATTGCAACAATACGGCGAAGCCAACGCTGAAAAATATTCATTAACGAATATTTTTTCTGTCACGAAGACGAGACGTTGACGAACTAAAACTAATATGCGATGATAAAAAGTATGACGAAATTTATGCAGTGTCTTCGTTAACAAGACGAGAAGGTTATTTGAGGACTACCGGAACTTCAAAAAATATTCTATAGGCTAACTGTCCTCTTTCAAAAAGTGCATCTCTGTCATTAAATTGCAGTCGGATAAGGGGAGTTTGCATGTCTAGTATGGCAGCCGCAATGGAAAGATACCAAAATGCTATGTCCACCCTGTTGTTGTTCCAAAATGTCCACCCTGTCGGCCACTTAGACCTGATAGGGTGGACATTTTGAGCTTCAATTAGCATATTAGCTTACAACAAACTGTGACTAGCTAAATAGTTAGTCTGGTTGTTGAAGAGAATTTGGTATATTTAAACGTACATATCTAGAAAATACTGTATTCTAATCACTTCCGGCATATTTTATGCCGAAACGGTGGACGTTAAGCAAGTAAGGAAACTTATACAAAGAAAATTAGTTCATTTAAAAGTCACCAATGTACTCACCTCAGCCGTTGAATTTCCCGCCACTGAAGAGACAAAAAATGTGTTGTCCAGATGTTACTAAAGGGGGTGGCCTTTTCTTAAAGAGGTGGATTCCCCAATACGACAGGGTGGACAATCATTCAAGGGACATGGACAAACTCTTCTGTTTTATTAAATAAAAATATTGTTTTTATTACCAAATGGTCAATACACTCAAATTAAGTAATCTCTTATTTAACAAAATATTAATATAAAACGAAATTTAAAAATTTTATGATTTGACTATATTCTGCTCTCATTCAAATTTAATAAGCAGTGCATGGGACATAGCAAAACAACACACATCCTCCTACACAAAACTTAAAAAAAAATCTAGAAAAGTTGTTATGAATATAAAAACGTAGTCATTTTTATGTAAAGTTATCACGGCAAATTAGTTACTTTGGTGTACACGACACCAAAAGGCACCCAGCCGTGATATTGACCCATAAGCCCAAATAGATTGTAGAGACAATTGGTGCTAATAGTTCATACGATCTGTGTAGGCTTACAATGCTTTTGGGAAGCAGCCTGGGTACAGTATGTTATACCTCTTTAATTGCTTTATAAAATAGTACTGACAGTGGATAAGGAGCTGCTGTTCTGATGGGAGGAACAAAGCTTTCTGAAACAGTGAACCATACTTTGAATCAGTTCCACCTCTACTTCAAAAAATGAACCATACTTTGAATCAGTTCAACCATTTACTTCACAAAATGATTCACTGCACTCAAATCACAGAGGACATCTGCTGGTGACACAAGTAAATGCAAGACTTGAGATCAAAGCAGCTTCAATCACACAATGCTTTGAAAATTACTTCCATACATTTTTAGGGAAGAGTTAATAAAAGGTCTTCTTCTATATATATATATCCTGTTTTACTTCTAAAATATGTCACATTGCACAACATTGAGTTGTGTTCCCAACACCAGCTTTTCATGTTGACTTTAAATAGCAGAATAAATATTTAATGATGTGTAACTTCACTATTCAATCATGTCAGCCTTTAAGATTTGCGTGGTAGCTGTATAAGTATGTTAGAGAGCTGTGGGGGTCTGCAGAAGCCCCCCTACGGATGTGCCTCAGTGTCTGTCATTAGTTTTTCTCAACTTAATTATGACAGAAGAGTCCGTGCTGGAGCAATTCATCCGCTCTGAATCATTTTTCCATAATCAATCCAATAATAGAGCTTCCTGAGAAGTGAGCAGACTGTTGTTATTAGATTACACACAGAGTGTCGCATCGCTGTTTGCACATAGAGAGATTGAGCGGAGGCCAGCACGCGGGGGACTGAGGGGGGCGGCACAGCTGTGAGATTCTGCTTCAATTACAGTTCACCTTTAGTGTCTCTCTCTCACTTTCTCTCTGCAATGGATGCAACGGAATTGCAGTGATGTGCTGGAATCCTCTGTTAGATTCTTTGGCATCTGACAGGTTTGTTTGGAGAGCTATGGCAGATAAGGATGATGGATGGGTAGATCAATGAAAGCGCACATAGCAGACACATCATAGAGATTATTTGCATTTTGTAATAGGTTTAAGGCTTGATGTAAGTTTGGATAGAGTGATGAGCGAAGAAATAAAAAGTGAACTTATGATTTATGCACCTTTAAGTGTAAAAAAAAAAAAAAAACACACTTGTTAGTCCATTAGTTTCTTGTACAAATTAAACAAAGATGTTTGTGTGTATTTATTTATTTATTTATTTATTTATTGTAAATTAAAATGTGTAAATCTGACGTTGTTTTAGTAATTAAAAATAAATTAATAAAATAATTTCATTTAAAAAATGGCAATGAAAATTGACAGGTTGATGAAGCATAACAGAATGGAACACAATGTGGTGCTCATTACGCAAGATGCTGAAAAACAGTGAGATGCTCTACAATAGACAAATATTTGCCTTTTATGTGCCATAATAATTCTGCAGATATTATTATATACAGGGCATTTATTATATACAGAGTATTCCTATGAAAGCCAGTTTCCAGCATTAAATAAAACAGGTAATTGCGACTTTTTATCTCACAATTCTCACTATTTTCTAGCAATTGTGAGATATAAACTCGCAATTCTGAGAACGTATCAGTAAATCAGTATTGCAACATATAAACATGCAATTGCAAGGAAAAAGTCACAACTGCAAGATACAAACTCGCATTTGCAAGCAAAAAAGTTTTTATCTTGCAATTCTGACTTTATACACCGCAGTAGCAAATTTATATCATGTAATTCTGACTTTAGAACTTGCAACTGCAATTCTGAGAAAAAAGTCAGAATTGTGAGATATATACTTTATAATTCGCAATTATAAGTTTATATCACACAATTCTGACAATATAAGTCACAATTGCGAGTTTATATCACGCAATTCTGACTTTAGAACTTGCAACTACAAGTTTATATCACAATTCTGAGAAAAAAGTCAGAATTATGAGATATAAACTTTATAATTCGCAATTGCAAATTTATATCATGCAATTCTGACTTTATAACTTGCAATTGCGAGTTTATGTCAAGCATTTCTAAGAAAAAAGTCTGAATTGTGAGAAAGTTGCCATTCCTTGTACGAATTAAACAAAGATGTTTAAGTGTGTATTTATTTATTTATTGTAAATTAAGATGTGTAAATCTGATGTTATTTTAGTATAATTAAAAAAAAATTAATAGAACAATTTCATATTTCATACGCAAAATGCTCTACATTGGACAAATATGTTCGCCTTTTTTCTGCCATAATAATTTTGCAGACATTATTATATACAAGGCATTTATTATAGATTTATTATAAGAAAAAAGTCAGAACTTGCAATCGTGAGTTTATATCACACAATTCTGACTTTATAACTCACAGTTGCAAGTTTATATGATGCAATTCTGATTGTATAACTTATAATTGCAAGTTTATATCGCAGTTCTGAGAAAAAGGTCAGAATTGTGAGTTTATCTCAGTTCTAAGAAAGAAAGTCAGAATTGTGAGTTTGTATTAAAAAAAATTCAGAAATGTGAGATAAAATTGACTTTTTATTATTATTATTAATAAGTGATGGAAATGGGCTTTCATACATTTCTCAGCAAATGTTATTATATATAGTGATTTCATTAATCAACATATGCAATTTGATTGTCTCGTTTCTTCTATCCCAGCATATGGAATTGTGATTGTGTAGTTGTGGTGTTCTTTTATGGTTATATGTAGTAGACATTATCCCTTACTTTTTCGTTTTTCATTTACATATATATATATATATATATATATATGTGTGTGTGTGTGTGTGTATGTGTATATATATATATATATATATATATGTATGTGTGTGTGTGTGTGTGTGTGTGTGTGTATGTGTGTATGTGTGTATATATATATATATATATATTACTACTTACTATACTTACTATATATATGTGACCCTGGACCACAAAACCAGTCTTAAGTCGCTGGGGTATATTTGTAGCAATAGCCAAAAATACATTGTATGGGTCAAAATGACTGATTTTTCTTTTATGCCAAAAATCATTAAGAAATTAAGTAAATATTATGTTCCATGAAGATATTTTGTAAATTTCCTACTGTAAATATATAAAAACTTAATTTTTGATTAGTAATATGCATTGTTAAGAATTTCATTTGGACAACTTTAAAGGTGATTTTCTCAATATTTAGATTTGTTTGCACCCTCAGATTCCAGATTTTCAAATAGTTATATCTCGGCCAAATAATATCCTGTCATAACAAACCATATATCGATGCAAAGCTTATTTATTCAGCTTTTGGATGATGTGTAAATCTAAATTTCGAAAAAATTGACCCTTATGACTGGTTTTGTGGTCCATGGTCACATATATACTACTATTTACAACAGCAGGGGTCTCATATCAAACATCCTCTTATCTGAATACATAGATATCCAGATATTAAAATAAACACGTATTCCATTTAAGCGCTTGCTTATTATCTTCCAGGTGGTGATTCTATACTTCCAGCCGAGTGTTTTCCGCTGTATCCTGCTGAGATGGGTTCGTCTGCTCGGATTTGCCACAGTCTATGGAACGGTCACCCTCAAACTCTACAGGTACGATATTTATTACATTATAAAAGATGAGCCACACTTCCAAAAACCTGTAGAACTTGTAGTGTTGTTGTTATTTTGGTCACAGTCTTAGTAATAATAAATTATTTTGATTGATAAAAATCTTAATCCTAGGAATGGCTAGAATAAGATATCGAGGATGACTTGCGTGAGCTGAGAATGACACACTGCAGTCTGTGATAGTTTTGAGATTGATGCCTCTCAAAAACAGATATGCTGCTCCAGACAAACAGACACACAAACAAACAAACGTACACGTGCACCTATACACACAATAACACACCCACGCATGCTGGATGACTCACAGATCACAATGTTATTAAATGTCACAACTTGCACTTTCCTAATATGGGCGATGAGGTGGAACCTGCTGAGATCTTTGCCATTTCAGAATCAGCCTGAAAAAAACAATAAGGCTGGATGGGTGTCAGGTAGCAGATTGGATAGTGGGCGAGAGAGCCAAAGGCTGGGCTACAGAGACCGAACAGTCAGCTAGATTACATCTGTTCCTCAAGGGCTTTAACCACTACTAAGCCAAAATTAAAATTACTGACAGCAACTAAAATTTTGGACACAGTATTTTGTAACAATATTGTTCATTGTAAATTATGAACATTTCTTAGTATTAAAATTGAATATGCTTAGTATTGTATTGAATATGCTTGTTCTTGATTGCAATTTTGTCATTCAATATTACATTTAAAGGTAACAAATTTTAAACATACTAAATGTTCATTTTATTTCTTGTGTGTAATTGCAAGTATATTTAAGATATTTAGGAGATATTAAATATTTAAAGAAGTCCACTTACAGAACAAAAATTTACAGGTAATGTACTCAGCCCCTTCTCATCCAAGATGTTCATGTCTTTCTTTCTTCAGTCGTAAAATTATGTTTTTTGAGGAAAACTTTTCAGCATTTTTCTCCATATAATGGACTGATATGGTGCCCCGAGTTTGAACTTCCAAAATGCAGTTTAAATGTGGCTTAAACTATCCCAAATGCAGTTGTAAACGATTCCAGCTGAGGAAGAAGGGTCTTATCTAGCGAAACGATCGGTTATTTTCATTTAAAAAATAAATACTTTTTAATCTCAGATGCTCGTTGTTACGTTGAGAGAGAGGCGAGAGGCGAGCGGATCCATATGCGAGCTTTATTGGAAGAACAAACAGGTACACGGTGGGCAGGCAGGGTCGAGACAGGAGCAGACAGGGATATAACAGGCAATCCAAGAGAATAATCCGAAAAACACGAGCAACAAATCACAAGGCAGGCGGCTAGACAGACGTAAACGAGGAAACCAGGCAGGAGATCAAAAACCAGGAACTTGGAAACACACTAGGAAAACAGGAATACGATAACACGATACAACGAAACAAACCATGAAGTGCAACTGAGGAGTACCGAGATTTTATAGGATGCCTGATTGGTCACGGGGGCTGACGCAATCAGAGCGGTGGAGGATGGGAGATGCAGTCCGAGATACAACGTAACAGTCAGAGTGAGTAGGTGGAGCGAGAGTGACATCTGGTGGTGAGTGGACAACGGGACACCGACCAGATTCGTGACATAGTCTTGTCTTGCTCTGCCTGAACTCTGTGTATTCTGACTCAAGACAGTTAGGGTATGTCAAAAAATTCCAATCATGTTTTCTCCCTCAACTTCAAAAATCATTTCAGAATCATCCTACATCACTGCAGAAGAACCGACCCAGTCTTTGCAAAGTGAACATGCAAAGAAGATCAAACACCCTTAACAAAAAAGGTAAAACAGCTATATAGGACTATTTTGAATTTAAGGGAGAACATGACATGGGAGTTCCCCTTCAGTCGTTTCACTACGACGTTACATATGGGAACTCGCCTGAGTGACCAATCACCTCTGAGCTTTACAGAAAAGGCCAATGAAATTGGCGAGTGGAGTTTGCGTGCAACGCCACTCCCCCATACATACGGGTATATAAGATGGCGGCGCGCATCCACTCATTCAGATTTTCGCTTCAGAGCCTCACCGCCTGCGAGCTACTTCAAGATTGAAGATAACAGAAGAAGAGCCTCCGACACCTGCAAAGAGGTGTCAGATCCTGCGAGCCGGCCGCCGAAAGACGGAACGAGCCGGCTTCTCGCATTCCAGCGAGCTTGAGCGCACGGTTGTGCCGCGTCCTCCCTGGGCGAACCGGGATCTAAGAGAGCAATTTCCTTACGGTCGTCGAGAGCCATTGTCCCGGTATGGCTTTCCGACCGTGCGTTTCTGGGTGCGGTAGTTTGCTGACCTCCGTTGACGGTCATGATCGCTGTCTCACGTGCCTGGGCCGAGAGCACGTAGAGGCAGCGTTTGTGGATGGTTCGTGTGTTCATTGCGAACGCATGTCCATGGCCACGTTGAGGTCCCGCCTCTCGTTCGCGAGACGGCTCCCCTCGTCGTCTTCCCGAGGTAGTTCGGCGAGCCGTAAAGACTTTACGGCTGCTTCGGCGAGGCGCTTGGGGGACCTCCAGGTGACGGTGCAGAATGTCCCGCCGGCTAATACCCCGCGGGCTTCCGCTCCACCGCGTGGTCCCGTGGTGATGCCCAAACAGACCGCTCCCCCGTCTAAAAGCGGGCCCAGCGTCTCTTTTGGTGCTCCCCCGGAGGAAGAGATGGCTATCTCAGCATCAGAGGGTGAACGGTCGGCAGATGAGGCGGGCACTTCGGCGGAGCAGCGCCCCTCTGTGGTCGCTGCTCTGTCTGAGGCGGACGCCGAACTGTCGGCCATGCTCCTCCGGGCCGCCAAGGGGATCGGGCTGGAGGTCCCGAAGGTGCCTCCTCCCGATCCTTCGAGGCTGGATGATTGGTTTCTGGGGACGAGGTCTGCGGCGCCGCCGCGCTCGCCCCCAGGCCCTTTCTTCCCGGAGGTGCACGATGAGCTGGTTAAGGCGTGGCGGGCCCCTCATTCGGCTCGTTCACGCCTTACCTCCTCAGCCCTCGCTACCCTTGATGGCGGGGCGGCCAAGGGGTACGAGGGGGTCCCTCAGGTTGAGCGTGCGGTTGCGGTGCATTTATGCCTGCAAGACGCCGCCACCTGGCGGGGCTCTCCGCGCCTCCCGTCCAAAGCCTGTAGGCTTTCGTCGGCTCTGACCGGCAAAGCCTACAGTGCTGCGGCCCAGGCCGCCACCGCCCTGCACGCCATGGCCACCCTGCAGGTCTATCAGGCCAAGGCGTTAAAAGAACTGCACAAGGGTAGTCCTGACCAAGCAGTTTTGCAGGAGCTGCGTGCGGCGACCGACTTTGCCCTCCGGGCGACTAAAGTCACGGCGCGGTCCCTTGGTCAGGTGATGTCCACACTCGTGGTCCAGGAACGCCACCTCTGGCTGAACCTGGCGCAGATGGCAGATGTCGACAAAGCACGCTTTCTCGACGCCCCCGTCTCCCAGGCCGGCCTCTTCGGCGACACTGTCGAGGACTTTGCCCAGCAGTTCTCGGCAGTCCAGAAGCAGACTGAGGCGATCAGTCACATCTTGCCCCGGCGTGCGACTCCCACGAAGTCCCCGGGTGCCCAGCCTCAGCCTGCTCGTCGCCGAGGGCGCCCCCCTGCGGCCCCCAAGAAGCAAGACCAACCTGCTCCGTCTCCGGCTGAGGCCCATGATGCGCGCCTCGCCGCCAGACGTCGTGGCCGCCGCAGGGGAGCGGCGCCGCCCGCTGCTCAGGAGCCCCCCCATACACCCAAGACCCGCAGGTCTGCGCGGCGCTCCTGACACCTGGCTCCTGGCAGCCTGGAGATGATGGAAGCTGCTCTTCGGGGGACGACAACATCTGCCCCCCCGCCCCCGGTGGAGGGCCGGGACTGTCTGTGTGCTCAGCTGCCGTCGACCTATGGGTACCCACCCACTCACAGAAAGAGCAATTTTCCACATCTCTGGGCCAAGTGCCCCGAGTTCTGTTCCTGACACACAAGATGTCTCCTCGGGTTCGGACTCGGAGCCAACATTCGCCAGCGCGGGAACCTGGGAGGAAGGTAAGTGCTGCTCAGAGCGGCCAGACTGCTCTCCAGGACGTTCATCCTTCTGGGACCAGTCCCCTTCCCCTTCCCGCAGGCCGCCCCCCCGCGGTCACGTCGGTCAACGCTCCGCTGATCCCCCTGGTGACCAGGCTCGCAGCTGCCCAGCCCGTCCCGGTGGTTGATCCGGACGGTACGTCTCGGCTACGCGATTCAGTTCGCCAGGCGCGAGAGTCAGTTTTCACCTCTGTCCACTCGGACACGGATGCCTCTGTCCTGCGTGCGGAGATTGCTGTCTTACTGGCGAAAGACACAATCGAGCCTGTCCCTCCAGCCGAGATGAGGTCGGGGTTCTACAGCCCTTACTTCATCGTGCCCAAGAAGAGCGGTGGGTTACGACCAATCCTGGATCTTCGAGGTTTGAATCGGTCCCTTCTCAGGCTGCCGTTCAAAATGCTCACTTCGAGGCGTATCCTTTCGTGCGTTCGACACCAGGATTGGTTTGCGGCCATAGACCTGAAGGACGCGTACGTTCACGTCTCGATTTTGCCTCGACACAGACCCTTTCTACGGTTTGCTTTCGAGGGTCGAGCGTATCAGTACAAGGTGCTCCCATTTGGCCTGTCCCTGTCCCCACGCGTCTTTACGAAGGTCGCCGAGGGTGCCCTGACTCCGCTATGGCGGAAGGGCGTTCGCATCCTCAACTATCTCGACGACTGGCTCATCATGGCTCACTCGCGAGATCTGTTGTGCGAACACAGGGACCTGGTGCTTCAGCACCTCAGCCATCTGGGCCTTCGGGTCAACCGAGAGAAGAGCAAACTCTCCCCAGTGCAGAGGATCTCTTTTCCCGGTATGGAGCTGGACTCGGTCAATATGACAGCCTGCCTCACCAACGAGCGCACGCAGTCAGTGCTGAACTGCCTGAAATCATTCAGGCACAAAACAGCGGTCCCTCTCAAAACATTTCAGAGGCTCCTGGGGCATATAGCAGCTGCAGCCGCGGTAACGCCGCTGGGCTTGCTTCATATGAGACCGCTTCAGCGCTGGCTACACGATCAAGTCCCGAGATGGGCATGGCACCGTGGCACACTCCGGATTGGCGTTTCCCCGCAGTGTCGCCGCCTATTCAGCCCGTGGTCAGACCCTGCCTTCCTACGGGCCGGAGTCCCCTTAGGACAGGTCTCCAGGCATGTTGTGGTTTACACAGATGCCTCCACCACGGGTTGGGGTGCTGTATGCAACGGGCAAGCAGCCTCGGGCTCCTGGACAGGAACTCGACTGCTTTGGCACATCAACTGCCTGGAGTTGCTAGCAGTGCTTCTCGCGCTGCGTCGGTTTCTTCCGATGCTCCGCCACAAGCACGTGCTTGTCCGCATGGACAACACTGCGACCGTAGCGTACATCAACCGCCAGGGTGGTCTACGCTCCCGTCGTATGTCGCAACTCGCCCGCCATCTGCTCCTGTGGAGTCAGACGCGGCTGAAATCGCTGCGCGCCGTTCATATACCAGGGGAGCTCAACCGTGCAGCCGACCAGCTCGCACGGCAGCCCACCCACCCTGGAGAATGGCGACTCCACCCCCAGACAGTCCAGCTGATTTGGAGTCGATTCGGCAAGGCCCAGATAGATCTGTTTGCCTCCCCGGAATCCTCCCACTGCCAGCGCTACTACTCCCTCAGCGAGGCTCCCCTCGGCAGGGACGCACTGGCACACAGCTGGCCTCCGGGGCCCAAGTACGCCTTTCCCCCAGTGAGCCTCCTTGCACAGACCCTGTGCAAGATCAGGGAGGACGGGGTGCGCCATACTGGCCCACCCGGACCTGGTTCGTCGACCTCACGCTCCTCGCGACAGCCCCTCCCTGGAAGATTCCCCTGAGGAAGGACCTTCTTTCTCAGGGGGTGGGCACGATTTGGCACCCGCGTCCCGATCTATGGAACCTGCACGTGTGGCTTCTGGACGGGACACGGTAGACCTCGCCGGCCTTCCACAGGCCGTGATAGAAACTATCACTCAGTCTAGAGGCCCCTC